>OX122884.1:18447813-18689944 GCA_944738645.1 Eristalinus sepulchralis
GGAACAATCGTTGGTGTGGTGAAGGCATGTCTGGAAACTGAAAAATTCTCCAAAAAAAAAACAAAGTCGCTGGGAAATACTGACTCAGTATACCCTGCAACAACTCTGAAACCAGCAATGAGACCCGAATTTCTAGCAGATTGCCGTGAAAAATGGTACGTATCAGACTTCTGTTAGGGTTGATGAGACGAGGAAGGGAAAGAAATCGTTCATCTTTATATATCGTAGAGGTATACAAATTTTAGTCAAAAATTTTAAAATTTTCCTAGCATTTTCTACTCTTTAAATGTGGTCAGTGTATACATATCTCGAAGTCCTTATTTAAATTTAAAGCAAAACAAGAAGAAAAAGAAGGTGCTAAATGAACCAAAATCTTTACGCCACATTATTAAAGTATATCAAAACAAGTGGACAAGAGAAGAAGAGAAGACAGCAAGAAAATGAATGCCTTTGCTGTTTATTGAAAAGAAACCTTTCGTTGCCCGAAAGAAGATGAAAAAGATGTCAGTGCATCAGGGGAATGGGAACGATCTCTGATAACTCAACACTCGCAGCTGTAACGTTCAAGGAATTTACACAAGAGATCATGCAGTTGGCGGCTTATGAAGTTCCTTCATATGATTTCGTCACCGGAGAAGTTCTTAATGCTCTCGCTAAAAAAAAATTCCCATTTCCCGGTTACATCCAATGTGTTTCACACTGAGAGTTCTCCTTCCCAGAAGCAAGCATTCAAAAATTGGCCGGGTTCCAATTATTTATTGTGTTATCAAAAAATTCTAGGCATATCACAGGCCTTTAACAAGGTGTCTCTCAAGCTATGTCACTTCCTTATGGAACGTTTTGGTATCATATCTCGGAAATCAACTCCTTCTTTTAAGATACTCGAAACTTAAAGCATTCAAAATCTATTGTTACTTGGGTGCGTCATTCTGTTTGTTACACTTTCATACCTCCATAGATTGTTAAAGCATTTCTAAATTTTTGTTCACCTTCTTTGCAGTCCGGAGAGGACAGTCTGGAGTGGACCTGGGCCATGGCCAACATGTCTCTCCATCTAGCATGGTTTCACCAGCCAGCTTCATCCGATTTCGCGCCCCCAGTTGGTTGAAGTACTCCTCTACGTTTTTGCTCTCTCTCAGTCGAAGTTGTCCTCTTTTGAACTGTGAGTCCCTAACCTAGTCATGTTGGCATTGTATCTGTAGATGCTTTATCATTCGCAGCTCGAATTACATACAGTCTATAAACTTCATCGTCAGTCGTTTGGTGGAACAAGCTTTCGTGAAAAAACGTGACTGCTGATTTTTCCAAGTTTCAAAGAACAGTCTGTCTCGGCTGTATAGGGACATCACGCTGGCTCTGCTCTTGATGCATTGCTTAGCTCCCTCTCCATGCATCCAAATCACGGCCTGTATAATCAGTCTCCCGACTAAAAAGGTCTTTGGTTCAAATCGCACTAGAGTCGGCTTTCCCTGTGTCCAAGGCTGGTTCTGGCCAGAAACTGAATCGTGAAGGGAATCGGATTTTCAAAGACGTCTCGAAAACGACGGAGGGATCTGGGGCCTGGGCTTTCGTGACCGACGAAAACTTTAGACTTCACACGTCTTTAGGTAATTTCGCATCGGTCTTATAGGGATCTTGCGATCCCAATGGCCAACAACTATATTGTGAAGAATAGGTGGAAGCGGCGGTGTATCTGCGTCTGTAGCGACAGCCGAGCGATGCTTAAGGCCTTACTCGATCCTTTAACCACTTCCAAGATAGCAGAAATGTAAATCTCCCCTTAATTTGTTAGGCAAACTGAATTCGCTAGGACTAGTCTGCGTCCTGGGACATCACGGGAAACGAGACTGCCGATGAACAAGCTAGGCAAAGTTCAAAAGAGGCATTCGTAGGGTTCGAACTGACCTTGAGACTACCCGCTTCCATGGTTTGGGCTTCCATCCAAGGTTGTGTCTCTCAACAGCACAACCAAATATGGCATGACTCTCCAGGATGCAGGCTGACCGCGGTTTTTCTGTTATCTCTAGGCAGAAAAGAGTGTAGAAAACTTTTCGGCGTACAAACGGGACACTTCACCTTCGCTTGGGCGTAGTGAAGACACCCTTTGCGATGCCTGTGGAGAAGGTGAAGACACTTCAGAGCACTTTCTTCGTCAATGTCCCGCCTTTGCTAATATGAGGTGGCGGCTGTTTGCCGCTGATGTGGTGGGAGCTGAAAACTTAAGCTCTTTATCACAGAAGGGCATTATGGCCTTTCTTCGGAAAGCCAGAAAACTACAATTAAAGGAGATTACTGCTTGGTAGTACAATGGACTAATTGTTTAGTCTGAGCGGTCCAGTGCAGTGTACCCCAAGTTCCAATAAAAAAAATAAAAGAAACTTCACCTCTAGATGTTCTCAAACCCAAATTGGACCAAAAATTTAACCTGAAACTTTATTGAAATTAAAGATCTCGGTAAGTGCGTTACCGGCGTTTACGCTCCGTTAGGATTGGGAGTTCCTCGTTTTGAAGACGAAGTTGAGACTGATACCGTTGTAGTTGCCAGAATTGTGGAGGTCACTCTGCTTATGGAACGCGCAGACTACACTGAGATTGGGGTCAACATTAGAGGAAGTGAGGTATCGCAGTCTCATAATTTGAGCCCTCGAGATGTTGTTGTGTGGAGACCACGTGCTCGGACAGATTCCGATCCAAGACGAAGTCGTTGAACCTGAGTCCCTTTCCAAATGTATTGTAGTTAAAGCTGTGTTTTTCGATAATTCTAGCAAAGATTTCTTCTTTGCCTTGCTGTGCTTGAGATCTCTTATAGTACTCTTGATGTTGTAGCTGGAACATTGATCATTTGTTCTTTCTAGGATATTGTAGAAATCACCCTTGTTATTGTCTTCCTTCTCCTCTGTCTGATCTTAGATGGATATCAGACTGATGTTTCTGAAATTAGCCTTGATACGGATTGTCAAGCAGTATTCGACTTTTTGCCTAAGTCTGCCTCGAGAAACAAATCCACCTCCAAATAAGCATTGCCATCCTCAGAAGATGTCGCAATTTTTTATCTTCCCTTTGCCTATTCCATTGCACTGACCGGATGTCGGTAACGTTCACATTCTTAATGTAAAATCGAAAATGGCAATTAGCTTCCAATGGTTGTCAACAGTAAGTATGCACCGTCTGATAAGTGTTTTCCCATCTTTCGTTATCAGAAGCTAAAATCAAAGAACATCTACATTTGGTATTTTAGACCTAACATTAAAACCGACAGGCAAAATGGGATCGCTGCATGCATTAGTTTACCACACCACGGTTGTTGTGATAGCTATCAAAGAAGCATGCGTCCTTTCACAGGTCAATGTTCGTCAAACTTTTTGTTGCATATGTTTATACGTACTCAGTAATTTTTACTTAAGTAAGTGAAACAAAACTATGTACGCGTGAGTTTAAATCGCACTTCCCCTGTGTATTTTTTTTCATTTCACTGCATGTTCTAAATATTTCTGATTTTTAGCAGAATTCGGACTTTTGTTTTGTACTTTGAAATGAACAATAAGATTGGCTCTTGCTATGTTAGCACACCGTCTCTTTAAAAGAAGCATGTGGCAACTTGTACTCCAGCTTTATTTCATTAATGTCGAATTATCTAACCCTCAGTTGACTGACCTAAAAATTTCCATTAAAAAAACTTCAGTTCGCCTACCCAATAGCTCCCTACTTGACTATTCATGGTTTGCTGTCATTGCCTCGAACGTGTACCAAAGGAAAGTTTTGAAACAATTTCTCAACTAAATACAATTGAAATTTATAGTTCCAATCCATCAGCATTGCAGAGGTAGCATCCACTTCTAGATATCTTCGCACTTGCTCACAACTTTCTACCGTTTCGTGCACATTGGGAGTGTTCTCAGTCATTGACAGCAAGGACATTTACTTTCACGTATGTATGTGAGTGCGACGTGATCAGATAAATGTTGCTATGCACAGAAGTTTCACTGTCGAGTGTACACTTCCAACAAAGTTGAAGTACATACAGACACATTATGTCTTGTCGTTTTTTAATGTAATTAACTTAAACATGCGAGCTTGCGATTGTTACAGGGAGGCGGTTCTGGGAATGATGGCAACTACGTTAACAAAGTACTGCACTCAACTTACTGCCAACGAGCCGGTATTGTGAAATTTTCTCCCATTGCATAATAGAATGACGATTGCAAGCTCAGTTTCGTTGTTGAGAAGTTTTTAAATGGGGAAGGAGGTTGTAAAACGGAGTCAGGGATCGCTGTGAAAAAAGCAGCTAATGCTCTTAACAATATTTCAATATGTGATGAAATAAGAGATTGGTCCTATCGTCAAGAATAACGAAGAATTTGGAGGAGGTTTGGTCGTCAGCGAAATAAAGGAAGGTATAGAGGGAGATACACGTTGGCCTTAATGCCTGTGGATTGTAATGGGGAGGAAAAATAAGGTTGGGACGAAGCTTTCCATCGTCGCGTGGTGCAGTTAAAGAACGATTCTCTAAACTTCAGTTATCGTCATTCGAAAGTGTACTAGTGGGCATTCGCAGCGAAGCTTGATTTGCTGGTGAATTCTAGTAGAGGAGAAATTACAAGCTGGCCTATCCATTTGCATAGCTTTTCTTAAAATATCAATAAAAGAGTGATGAAAATGAGACATTACTTCGGGGTTCTATTTCTGGCAATACTATACATCATTTGAAATAACCTACACAACGATGCTATGCATGATTATATTGGATATTGCGTTCAACAGTTATAGAAGTGTAAACATGGAATTCACTAACGCCGAAATTCGCGCTATTTAAAAGTTTTCCTTCGTTAGAGGCAAAACCGCGTTCCGTAAGATTAGTGGTGTTTTGGGGGTTGATACTCTTTCACTTCGAACCGCGAAAGAATGGTTTTGACGATTCAGAGCCGTTGAAAATGACACTATGCATCAGCCAGCCGGCGGAAGATCTGTGAGGACGAATACCGATCGAATCATGGAAATTATCGAGTTGGACCGGCATGTGGCATCTCGTAACATCGCCCAAGAGATGGGAGTTAGTCACGAAACCATTTTAAACCGTCTGCAGAAGGCTGAATACAAAAAAAGCTTGATGTTTGGGTGCCGCATGATTTGACGCAAAATAACCGTCTGGACCGAATCAACGCCTGCAATATGCTGCTGAAACGGAACGAACTCGACCCGTTTTTGAAGCGAATGGTGACAGGCGACGAAAAATGGAGCACATACGACAATATTAAGCGAAAATGGTCGTGGTTGAAGGCCAGCGAATCGTCCCAAACAGTGGCCAAGCCGGGATTGACGGCCAGGAAGGTTTTGCTGTGTGTTTGGTGCGATTGGAAGGAAATCATTCACTTTGAGCTGTTCCTATACGGCCAGACGCTTAATTCTACTATTAACTGCGAACAAGTGGACCGCTTGAAACAGGCGATCAATCAGAAGCGTCCAGAATCTGCCAACAGGAAGGGTGTAGTGTTCCACCAGGACAACGCCAGATCACACACTTCGTTGATGACTCGACGGAAGCTACGGGAGCTCGGATGGGAGGTTTTATCGCATCCACATTATATAGCCCAGACATAGCGCCAAGTGATTACCACCTTCCTGTCCATGGCTAACGCCCTTGGTGGTGTGAAGTTGAACTCAAAAGAGGCTTGTGAAAAGTGGCTGTCCGAGTTCTTCACAAATAAGGAGGGGAGCTTCTACGAGGGGGGTATTATGAAGTTGCCGTCTAGATGGAAACAGATTATCAAACAAAATGGCGCATATTTGAACTAAATCTGATCACTGTAACACTTCTTATGAAACATTGAATAAAGAGCAAATAAGCGGAGGTGAGATATTTGACAACCTTATATATGTGGTAGCCGAATCAATACTTTAAGATACTGAGAAGGCAATATGTGGCAGAATTGATAAACATACCGAGCATGAAAGGATGTTTGTTTCTTAAGATGCTGACTAACTTCTTTTATACAGGCTGGTTATGAAATCCAATTACTGATGAGAATGTAGTACGCTATAGGAATACCTCCAACACCTATTGGAAAAATAACAGGGTTTGCCGTTTTAAGCGTTTGAGAGAATGTATGAGAATGTACCCAGCTTACCCCCAAACCGCTGTTTGGACAAAAAACTGATTGATGTTCGAAACATAAATTTTGAAATAAATGAAAAAAGCGGAAAGAAAATCTGATCCAATCTATATTGTTTGTATAATTTTTTTAAAAATGTATAAAAAGAATAAAAGCTGAGATATAAGAAAATGAAATGAGTAGATAAACTAAAAGTACTCGTAGGGGGTCAGTAAGAATTTACTTTTAACTTTGATTTTTGTGAATAATAATAATAATTGAGTGGAACTACAGCCCCCATGGGACCAGGGCCTAGCTTCTACAACAGCTACTCGTGATGTGCGTGCTATTGTTCTCTCACGAGTAGAAGGGACCTACCTACCTAGCCGATTCCGAACGACGAGACTTAAGAACCTTTTCATAGACAATTGATACTCTTTGAGTGTTGTAAGCAACTCGAAAGAGGTGGCGCCGTGAAAAAAAGCGAGGTGTCCCGTCCGGGAATCGAAGCTAGACCTTCAGCGTGTGGGTCGACGCACTTATCCGCTAACGCCACGACGACAACGAATGTATAGGAGTGTTCAAAGGGAAAGACTATGGAGTGTGGGCGATTCTCGAGAGAGAAGCTGCCTAACGCACAGCAAAAAAAGAAATAAAAAACAGGTATACCGATACACCCTTGTACTTAAAGTTATAAATTTCAATGCATTACAAATTCAAAATTTAAATTAAGAATTATAATTTGTGTTAAATTAAATTTGAAATACAATTAAATTATATTTGAAAAAAATATGACCGGTTTAGTGTGTAGTTGAGAAATATTTAAAAAAAATTAAAATTTCAAAATGATTTTATAAGGTATTTTTTTTAAAAAAATTTAAATATATTTCATTTCAAAATTAGAGTGCAAGATATATACAGCTGTATAAAAAGAATAAATATAGTATATATGTTTTAAGGTTATATTTTATTGCAAATAGAGATTTTTTTTAAATACATTTTCCGCAAACTTGTTCTATACAAGCTGCACAGATATTAGTTATTTTATTTTCATTGCAAAAACAAGTTCTTCTTTTACTAGAAATTTTATGGATCATCGAGAGTACGGTAAAGATTGCTGGTATAGATGAATATTTATATTTTGTCGAGAGTCCTTCTGCTACTTAAAGCAGAAAAAACATTCTTGACATATTTTCTTCGCATGTATATAAAAACCATGCGTTTAGTGCTGCCAAGTCGAGAATATAAAATAAATACAATGGAACCGAATTTAGTTTTGTTGTAAAATATAACAGCTTCAATCTTCAATTTTAACAACATTATGTTTCGTACTCAGTACCAAAACATTCTACGTTGGCTTACTTTTTTAAACGGAAAATGTAGAATTACTTGATTAAATGTAGAATTACTTGATCTATTAAGAAAGTATTAAAAGTGGTCAAAAGTGGAAAACGATGAACGTTCTGGGCAGCCGAAAAAGTTTGAAGATGAAGAACTGGAAGCATTATTCTAGGAAGATGGTTGCCAAACACAAAAAAGCAGAATCTTTGGGTGTCACTCAAGCAGTCATTCCAAAATGTTAAAAAGCAGCTGGATATATTGTTTATTCCCCAACTCTTAGCAAACCACACGAATTGAGTTATAGACCCAATATATCAAAAAAATATAATTTTCAAACCTAAATATAAACTGAAAGGGTTAATTCACGTAACTTATTCGTCCTACATGAAAAGTCAGCTATCATTAACATCCCTTAATTGTCAGTCAATTTGCTCAAATTTAAGTACACAAAATATAACATATTGACTAAGCAAATTGGCAACACAAGGCATCCTCCCTAGGTCGTAAATTTTTCCACTTACGACCCACAATGATACACTCAAACATGAAACGGCATTAAAATCATATTTATTTTCACATTCTCTCCTACCTATCCATTACTCGAAATCGGTTTATTCATTCAAATTCATAGTAGACTCGTGCACCAACATGAAATCCAAATTATTTTTAAGTACCTTCATCTGTGCAAACAATACATCGAACAACAACAAAACTTATACTTTCATATCCGATCTCATATCCTGTTGAATACAAAGCAAATCCTTTCACTCTGTCAACCCGAGCGTCCTGTCTGTTGTCGGGTGGGTATTTTCTTGTGTGAGCACTTTTCGGTAACAATGAAACCTCATATCAACACTTTGTTCGTCAATGCATATCCCCAGCCCCGCCATAAGATATTCCTTGTAAGTACTATGTTGAAGTTTATACGCATGAAGAAGAAAGGAAAAAAAAAACAACCAGAAAACAGGAAAACTGAAACAGCTCCTTTCCCGCACACAGAATGAAGGCGAAAGGATAAGGCGCCTTACATCAACACATGCCCGCATATCCTTGCGCTCGTCGTCAAAAGCACATAAAACTACAAACTCGGGAAATTGGTGTGCTTATAAAAAAAGAAGAGGAAAAACCGGGGACAAAGAGAAAACAAGTATGTTGTGAGCAGTACTCATTATTGTGCCACTGAATATAGTTATTGGATACATGAAGCACCTCATCATGGCACTGAATAAAAGGATGGATGGTCATGTTCGAGCACAGAAAATTGATAAAGAAAGAAACTGAACCACTTTATTATGACTGCGAGGCTTTTGATTTTGTGAAGTGCTTTATATGGCGGGGTGCTGGTAAACTCATTAACAGTGTGGCGGGAGGTCGTTGAGTGGGGTTAAACGGACAGGGGTTTGTGATAAGCAATAGGGAGGTTATATGAGCTAGAAATCTATAAGGGAAGTTTGTACCTTAATGGGTCCTTAAAGCGTTTGACATTTGATAACTCTTCAAGTGCACCCACTTGTGGTAGACACTTGTGACTTTATTTGTGTTTAGTTTGTAATGATTATAAAAGCCAATTAGCTTTAAAAAAGTTGCTGTTGCTGTCGCTGGCATCTGAAGACTTGAAGTGTAAACTTAATTATAGAGGAGAGTCTAAATTCAAAGCTCCGATAAACAAAAACTCAAAAAAGGAATTTTCAATATCAGAATTTAGCACCTACCTAAAGTCTTATTGCGATCGCAAGCAGGAGTTTGGTGTGAGACAGCGAACCGTTCTCCAAACCACCTCCTCTTATACATTTCTTTTGGGATTTCCTTTTTGAGATTGTGTTTTTCGCGATTCGCTTCCTTGGATTTTAGCATATCTAATCCGTTTTTCATTGCCCCTAATGAATCCCTTCAAAAATGGTTTATTTGCGTTACGTTTCAGCAGCGCTTCCATGATGGTAATTAAATTAAATTCTTTACTTCATTTATGTGGCAATCAAACATCGAGCTCCTTTAAGTGGCGTGCTCATTATTATCAGATGTCAGACGACTGCGTTTGACCAGACGGTTACGCTCGCTGGATCTTTTAAATCGTTGTCTAAGCAGATATCTTTGGCAAGTTGTCATATAAGGACTTACACCACAATAGCGTTTGTTCAGCTAGATTGAGCAAATCAATGAGATAAATGTTTTTTATGCCATTCTAAGGACTTACGGTTCGAAAAATCGACCTACTGAAACCACTATTGCTCAAATTTACTTCTCAAATCTGAATCTCAATTGACATAAGCGGATGATATTCTTTCGAATAGTCCACATCCAGCACGTAGTTGAGAGACTATAGCAGTTGCAGCCAAAGGCAGTAGCTCAGATCTTTACACTATTTTCTGTGGAGATATGAAAAATCTCGGATCGTTAGGAACAAGCTACAAGTGACGCCTTGAAAGACAACATAACTCGCATCTGGAATCGCTGTGCTCGAAAAAGGCGCCCAAAATTGAACATTTTTAAGAGGTAAATGAAATTAATTCTTCTTTTAACCTTTATTATATAATTGGAGTTCACTACAAGATGTATGTGTTAAATATTAAATTACAAACCTCGCCATGAATCACTCGGGTGTTCTTAGCTTTGCACAAACATCAATACTCTTGGCCGTCACAATTGCTTCTTCTTCTTGTGCCGCGACAGTCCGGGGTGGACTTGGGCCTGACCCAACATACCTCTTCAGTCAGTAAGATCTTTCGCTAGCTGCTTCTAGTTGCGCACTCCAACTTGATTGAGGTCCTACAATTGTGCGCCACTATAGCCTACGCCGTGCTCCGTTGCGTTATAGCATTGGCTGAGATTCGAAGACTTTTCGGGCCGAAGCAAAGGTACTCAAATGTTCTACATACCCTACCCATCTTAGCCGTTGTTTCCGGAGACGCTTGACTAAGCGCATGTCGCTCTACAGCCCATAGATTTCGTCGTTAAATCTTCTTCTTCAGATGCCATATCTCCGGAAAAGACTAAAGGTTTCCCCATCCGCTTTTAGTAGTGTTCAGGTTTCTGCGCTATAGAGTAGGACTGGGATGATCAAAGTCTTATATAAAGCAAGCTTAGTCCTTCGCGAGAGGGCTCTATTACTCAATTGCCTCTTGGGCCCAAAGAAGCAGCGATTGACATTGGAGTGATCCTGCGTTTGATTTTTGTACTGATGTTTTTGTCTCTATTTACCGCGAAGGCGGGTAGACGAAGTTCTTGACTACCTCGAAGTTTCTGCTGGCTAGTCGTGAGATGTCGATGTTGTGCGTCCTTCTTTGATGACAGCATGTACTTCGTTTCGCCCTCATTAACCACCAGACCTATTTTAACCGCTTCTGCTTCAATGCCAGCAAACGCCTCATTGACGGTTCGCTGTCCAATCACGTCAAGGTCATCGGCGTAGGCTAGCATTTGATCGGACTTTTGGAAGATCGTGCCTCTGATCCTTTTTTTAAAATATAATTATATTTATTCTATTATAGGAGTAAACTTTTTTTTCTAATTCCGAACAAAACGGCCGTTGTCTTTAGCAGGGCTGCACCGTGGTATTCGGTTCCGAGTTATTCTTATAACTAACTTACAAAAACCTACGAATGTCAGAAGAAGGTAAAACCAAACAAAACAATTACCTCACCTACTTCCGCAATTTCCTGGAGTCGGCAATTCACTTGCTTGTGTTCCCATTTCCCAATTTGTCACGCAATACATTCTTGTTTTCCAATAGGTTAACTGAATGCATTGGTTTAATTCTTCATTCCCGGGCAATGTCATTTTTATGGGTCAACATATAATTGATGATGTAAACTTTTATTCTGACTAAGTGTATTGGCCACCGTAATAGGTCAATGACGAAATATGTGAACACAAGCAATATTGAATTGCAGTATGGTATTAAGACCAATACTTTACTCGCACGATCTTCTCGAGGATGATCTTAAAGAAGTCACATGACAGCGCGTCGCCTTGGCCAAAAACTTTTTTGACATTGAAGGTCTCGGTGAGTTCGTTCCCAACCTTGACGGAGCAGCGAGAGTTCTCCATCTTCATCGTACATAATCTGACGAGTTTGGTAGGAATGCCAAAACTAGACATGGCACTGTTTACCTCATCCCTATGCGCACTGTCATATGCGGCCTGATTGATGAGGGGCGTGTCGATTTGCACTTCTTGGGTCCTTTCCGGGATCTAGTTTCCTTCCTTGGTCGTCAAATCATACTTACGAACTTTGTTACGGAGTTAAAAATGAAATGAATGTACATAAGCGGAAGACATAATCAACAGGCCTATCCCTTTGACCCGGTCTTGTATTAGTTGCTTTCCGCCGCCTACGGTTCCATTCTAACATACTTTCCTCTCTAAGCTATCAAGAATCGCCTTTTCCACTTTAGTAAGTGCATTCTTCCGATTCATACAGTAGGACTGAGGCCATCACGGTCTTATATTATATACATATGCAGGAAGCTCAAGAACTTCCTATAGAGACGTTATCTTCTTCTCGCTGCGCATAGGCGCACCAGTGATAACCCTCGTCAATGTCCTCGACGTATGCTAGCAGTTGCAAAGATTTGTGGAAGATCGTGTCTCTTGTGTTGACTTTAGAGCCCCGCACGGTCTTCTTGATATTAAAAAAATTACATAACAGTAGGCCGTCTTAGCTTAATCCTCTTTTGACATCAAAGATTTCGGTAAAATTTTTGCTGACCTTAACGGAGCAACAAGCATTCTCTATCGTCATTCTGCAAAGACGAACGAGTTTTGTAGGGATGCCATAACAAGATCATTTTTTTTTAATTAATTTTTATTTCTGACTTCATGCAATGCTTATACTAGACAAAAATACTTAAAACTAGTTAAACGAACCAAAATGATACATAAAACTTAATGGCGATTAGCGGGCACCTAAGCTAAATCTGAACTTATACTTTGTTTTTCGACGAATGTACAGTAAAAACTATTTGCACTAAACATGAATATTAAATTTAATGAAATTAAGAAAAACAAAATTGAGAAAAACTTGATGACTGAACAGAACATGATTCATGATATAAATACTGTCATACGCGGTTTTAAATGAATAAAGAGATGGTGGAAATGAATTTAAAATTCCAGGTTTTTTCCAAAATTTGCTTTAATGTGGTGAACATTTGGTCAATAGTGGATTTCGCTGGCCTGAACCATCGCTGATATTGAGCAATCAGGCTGTTGACGTACGGTTTTAGTCATTTTCATAGAACTTGAACTTGTACAGTATTATCAGGAGACTTATACTTCTGTAATTGGGACAGATTAGAGGGTTTTCTTTCAAATGATGCTGAGATCCGTTTCGTTGGGCATACTTTCGCCCGAACAAATTGAGTTATTGTGTATACTTTATAATATTATGAACAGCTGCTTGGAAAAGCTCGGCAAGCAGTTCATCGGCACAAGAAACCTAAGTAGAGAATCGCTGAATTTTTCACAATCATTGTATACATTGGATTGGTTATTCAGCTTGACAGCGGTAGTTTGGTCGTCATCGCTGTTATATAGTCAGCAGAAGTTGTCTTTATATTTTCTCAGCGCCGACTTTAATTCCACTATAAAGTTTGAATCCTTGTCCCTGCCAGCTTCCGTATGGTGTTTTTGAAACTTGCATGTTCTTGATGCGTAACCGGTGTCCTTCCCTCATTTTCCAGCTTACGAGCTGTTCTCTTACTTCTTCGCTTCATCCCTTTGTATGTTCCCTGTTAGGTTGCATGTGCTCGCTGCTCGAAATTTTGTTGGTGGCAAAATTAAATCAAGCTCATCAGTTGCGGATTTTATGGTGGCTTCTTGGTACCATTCCCCCTCGTTTACAGCGGTAAATGAGGTGAATGTCGACCCGAGCGGAAAATTCTCTATCGAGCTCCTGTGTTGCAACTGTGTGATTTTGAAATACTTCGCAGTATTTTGATAATTTTTTCAGTTCCGAAAATCCACATTCGGTGTTTGACTATTCATAGGTATGGATCCGAATAAAGGTTAGCGTCTGCTAAGACATTGCTTGTAGTTCTTTTGCGTTATCTTCCTCATCTGTGAGGGCGCACGAACATATGGGGCTTATGTTGTCAAATTTTGCCTTTGTTCGAATCATAATAATACACTCGCTATCTTATCTTTTGAATATTGATGGTTATTGATGACAAACCCGCATCCAAATGTGCGGTGACCTCGTTCTTTGTAACAGTCGCGTAGTTTTCCTTCATTCTTTTACTGGCCTGTCCTATTCCATTTCTGTGCTTGTGTCAGTTGTTAGGCGACTCGTGGTCTGTTAAGCGCTCTTGCATTCCCCTTTTAGGTTCGAAGGCCGTTCCTCGTATTTCGTCAAAACTATCCATATCAAAGGCTCATTGCAGCTTCGTAGTTGCATGAGGGAGAAGTTAGAACCACACTAAGCGCCCCAAACCTGCCTTATCGAGACCTAGATTAAGATTTTCTGGATCAGCTCGTAGCCTTTTATCACTCGCTTTTGAATTCTATCTGATAGGTGCAGGGAGGTCTTAGAAGCACCAGACCAGATAGGGGCGTAATACTCAAGTTTTGGGCGGATGTAGCCTTATATTTTGTTGCCAGATCAAAAGGGGTGAAATATTTCTTGCATCGCTTTAAGAAACCGGAACTTATTAAGTGTTGATTTATACACACACCAAGGATGGAAAGTCGTACGGTTTCAGGAACGCTAGAGCCAATCATAGATAAGGCTAATTATTTTAGAAACGCTTGGGTGACAATACGCAGCATTGGGTCTTGGAAGCATTAAATTGTACTATCTTATTCTTACCCCTATCAATTATGCCGTCAAGATTGAAATTGAATAAGCTTAACATACGCTGCTGTTCCAAGTCTATCGCCGAAAAGGAGGGTCGAGAGCAAAGGAAGTAAAATATGAAAAGCTGGGAGTAGTGTCATCAGCGAAGGAGTGGATTGAATTAGATGTGACGGACAGGAGATCATTTATAAAAATGAGGAAGAGTGTAGAGGACAAAACGGAGCCCTGGGGAAGACCAGTATTAATATGGTGAACCCATCCAATACCACGGTTCGAATGGTAATTTCTAATCCATTAAAGAAGAGATGCATCGGCATCATAAGCACCCATTTTCGACAAGAGAGCCTGATGCAAGACTCTGTCAGATGCCTTTAAAATATCAAGCGCAATAATCTTGCTTTGGCCTACATTGATCAAAGATTTGTTCCATTTTTCGGTGAGATATGCCATCAAATCACTAGTGGATCTGTTGCTGCGGAAACCGTTCTGCCGGTCATTAAGAGGCTTCCGGGTTTCAAGATATTTCTTAAGCTGATGGTTTGTGAGCGTTTTCATGATCTTAGAAAGTAGGGACTTAAGCGCTATGGGTCGGTAGGAGGTGGGTGATGATGCTTGCTGTTTTCCACTTACTCGGAGAGAGCCCTACAGAGTAGAACAAATAGAAAAGCTGGCGCAGGGTTTTGCCAGCGTAGAAGAACACCGCTTCAGAAACACCGAGCCATCCGAGCCAGCGGATTTGTGCATATTTAGACCTTTAACTGCTCTTGCAACTATACGAGTGCGAAAATGGATGTGTCCCACGGAAAAATTTACACTTTCATGTACAGGCGGAGGAGCACAATCTGGCGTTAAGCTGGCTGCAAAAGCGATTGCTGTAGAGAGTATTCAGACGGCGCCGCGTCGATTGGAGCCGGTATGTCAACTTGGTCTGTACATTTACTGGGATCACGGCTGGCGTCTTGTCAACGTCAATGTCCTGTGGGCACCTATTGTATATCCGGAATTTTTCAAAAATCGTGTGACAGAGACAGAGTGTGACAGACATTTTCCATTTTGTTGAAACAGTTTCAATCGTTTTACTGCAATCCAATTGGCACTTATTTCTTCAAATCTGCTCAGATTTATCCATTTCAATATGTCGGTCTTTGGCTTAATTGGCAATTCCCTGAATGATAATAATTAATTTTCTCAGACTATTGCTTCGAGGTCTGCATTTGTTAATGTCGGCGTTTTTTCCATCCTCTTTTACGCCAAGGGCGTTTAGGTTGCTGCATATTGTTTCCGCCAGAAACAATAACGTCTAAGTAAATTGCCGTCAAATAAAGTTTGATCAAGCGTGGCTCATTACAAAATCATTTTTAAATTAAATTCAATGTGTCGCTTTAAGCATTTTCACTTTCTACCACACTTACGCCGGGACACATCCTTTTTCGGCTTTAAACATCTACGAGTATATCTTAATTACGCGTAGGGATCATGTCGACAAAGATAAAAATTAATGAAACATTTTATGCTCCTTTCGAACATAACCGTTCTCGGGGGGGCAACGCCACCGCGCGCCACCACCATCGCAGGCTTCAAACGTGTCCGCTTACGTTTGTTGGAAGAGCTCCGTGTGAATAGGACGAGTTGAGAGTGTCAGTCAAGTGCAAAATCGAAGACACTTACAACATTTACAATTGTTGGTGGTGGCGGCAGGAGCCCGAGCAGCATATTCTGCACGAGGCTTACGCCCGTCACATAGGTTGTCGTGCTTGTTCATCGTCGCTGCCGTCCTCGTCATCGTCGACGTAGTCTGTCGCCCGTAAAGGTATCGTATAAAAATATCATTTTATTGCCTGGAAATTGATTATGTGGAAGGAAACTCCCTCGGGAGCTTGAGGTAATGTCAGAGCGGTGGCGGTAGTAGGTGGCTGTGTCCTCACTTTGATATCGCTCCAAAGCTGATGATGTGTTTCGCAATTTTGTTTGGATTTCTTCCTTTTGTGTTTTTGTGGGTGGCAGTTGTTGCTATTCTTACAGCTTAGCTCTTGTTTTGATATTTGTTTTATCGTCCCTTGGTCTCTTTGTTTCGACTGCCTTGATGCGAGTGAAATTGAGGGCGAAATAGCAATAACGATGCCAGGAGGATATCATTCCGGAGCTGTGCTTGCCCGGCCAAATGGACCATGAAGGTGAAAATCTAAATTGCACTTAGAACTATCTACAAGAAGTTGGTCTTACGTCGGATTACAGACTCCTGTAGATCCGTTGGGGAGTGATTTGGTCATGATGGCCAAATAAGTCACGCAGCAATTGTATTATGCTTTTCGTTTTAAATTAATTGCTAGTAAATACAGCAACTAGAAATGATTTCTTTATGGAAGGTTAAATTATTGTAATGTTTAGGGAAATTCTACATTCGTGAAAAATGGGAAAATCAATATCGTGCATAAGTAGAGTTAATTCTGCCAATTTTTTAAACTGAAATCGGCAAAATGGAAGCATGTTAAATAAAACTAAGTTGGCTGGTGGGTTAGTTCCCAAGAAACCAGACTCTAGCTTCAGTAGCAGTTACCTATGCTCTGTTCTTTTGTTCCAAGTACAGAGGACTTTCCATCTGTTGACATCTCCAAAAGTTTTGCCAGCAATTCGAAACGTTTAGTGTCGTGAAAAAATAAGAGTTAAATTAAAACCTCCGGCGTTTGTATTGTTTTTTTTTTTTTGAGGTCGGGAAACACTACACTGGAGCACTCAGACTCTAAAACTGGTCCATTGTACCACCGACAGTTTCCTTCATTTAATGTAATTTTTTAACCTTCTGAAGGAAAACCAGCAAGTGCTTCTGTGATAGAGAGCTTAGGTTTGAAGCTCCTACCACGTAACTACCAAACAGCAGCCCCCTGATCCGAGCAAAGGTGGGACAGTAAAAGAGAAAGTGCTCGGCAGTATCTTCACCTTCTCTACATGGGTTGCCACTAAGCTCAAGCACACTTAAGTGCTTAGGGAAGTTAAAGTACTTGTACGTCAACAAGTCGTCAGCAGTCTAATAAAAAAGCCGCGTGTTTCTTGCTAACGTTTGGGAGAAGGCACTTTTTCAGCCTGCATCCTGGACAGTCATGCCATTTCTGATTGTGGTCGGGAGATTCAAGCGTCAACGAAGCCCTACCCAAGGACGCGGGAAATATTAAATACACCCAGCTTTAAACATTCATTTATCTACTACTACTATCACAGACTATTTGAAACAAAACTAATAGAATGCAGCATGAAGGCCATAGCTTCAACTTTTCTTAAAAGTGTATCAGTGAAGATTAAGCTTACTTAAGTTGACACTGTGGTCGCCGTGGGGTAGGGGTAAGTCCATCGACCGCGGCGCAGAAAGTCTGGGTTCGATTCCCGGAAGGGACACCTAGCATTTTTTCACGGCACCACCTCTTTCGAGTTGCTGATAACACGCAAAGAGTATTAATTGTCTATGGAAAGCTTCTCAAATCTCGTCGATCCGAGTCGGCAAAAAACTGTAGGTCCCTTCTACCGTGAAGAACAGTAGCATGCACAACACGAGTAGTTGTTGTAGCAGCTAGGCCCTGGTCCGTTGTGGGCTCTAATGGCACTCAATTATTATTATTATGTAAACTGGGATCCTAATTTGCGGCTGGTATTGACAACAGTGATTACTATGGACTGATAATGTTCTAAATCTTAAAATCGTACGAAAAAAATTCTCACAGCAGACAGCTAACAATTTGGAAACGCTGTTGCGGTGTAAGTTTCTTCATGCTGACTTGCCAAACGATCCTGAAAAAAAGGTAAAGCAATTTGATAGAAGTCACACGTTGTCTATTAAAAAAATCTAATTGAAAATCAAGCTTCATAATGAGTCTCAATTTCCAACAATGTTTTCTATCTCACCTCTGATCATATAAGCTGTTTGCTTCATTTTTTCTGAATGAAAACAGAACCAAAGAGACAGAAGAGTTGAATTTAATTTCGTTATATCAAACACTTTTTTCACATATCATCGTTTTGTATATCACCGCGATTTTGCAGTCTTCATAACCTGACAACATTTATTTCTTTTAACAGGAACTTGTTCCTCCGAAAGATGTTACTTTCAAGAGCACTTTTCCTACATACTTTTTTGAGAGTTTTTCACGTTTTCTCGAAGCGAATGTTGTTGTTCAGTTGTTTACGTCTTCTCGGGGTGAATGACGCTTTCCCTTCCAGTTATGTTGCGGATATGTAATACACTTAAGCGTCAATTCAGCCCTATGTGATATAAAGTTCCGGAAAAGTTTTCCGTTTCGACGAGTACTTTATTACTAAATTATCTCCTGAGTACAGGAAATAGCAACTGGCAAGAGTAATTTAACACTTGATTTCTGATGTTCTTGTCCTTATTTATTACAGAGCGAAGGTTGACACACCTCACAATTTTTGCTGGTCTTTGTGACGCTCTACTGAGAAGTTGATATCGATGAGACACAGGCTAATCTATGCTTCAAATTACTTATAGTAATTCTGAGTAGAATGCAAGCAACAACATTCAAATCTTAGCAGACAAACAATTGCAGTCCTTAGACACGTGTAAAACCGCGCTGATTCGACAATACAAAACCCGACATTATCATTCAGCTGGATAATAAGTTGTTCTCTATGTTGGCACGTACTGTCGGTTCGTAATATTCTGAGGTGTCACGAGACGAATACGAATATGGGTATCACTAAAGACGGCATTTGTAGGGGCTGTGGCGACCAAAAGGATCTAGAGGGCACTCCTCACTGTCTCTGTCACTGAAAGAAACTGTGTTGTTTGAAACATAGAACTTTGGAAGAATTTTTTTTCCTCTTATTTCGGAGGTTTATTCAATGAAATGACTGTAGAGGACGTATTAGAAGTTGAATCGACAAGGCTTGGTTGAACGTATCTCGGTTATCTAGTAATTATTCAAGTGCCAATTTTATTTCTTTAGAAGGTACTTGATAACAGATTTTCTTTTGATCCTTGTCATACTATGAGTAGAAAAAGTTGCCACCAGGTCACCCACCAGCGTGAGTTTTGGGTACTAATTTCGTTTAATTTAGCCTGGTATTTGGATTTTTAAGAAACGACAAGTGTGTCTTGTATGCCTTTCAATTAAGTGTTTTCGTAGATGATATTTTTAAATAAATTTATTGGAATGTTCCTTATTAGCACATGTGTAAGGCTCCCTTCAAAGACAGTTACAGGAAAAGCTTTAGGCCCTGTTAGAAAACATTGGTGTATAAAGGAAGTGAAGTTGAAGACTTCGCTGAAGTGTTAAAAGCGAAAGGAAGATGTGTCTTTCTTCAACGATGTACGGGGTCGATGCAATGTATGGTGTCGACAATGTGCATCGTTCTCGTTGTGAAAAATTTGCTTATCACGCAGAGCATGTGCTAAAATGTTTGTCGGTCGTCTTACATATGGCGTCAGTACCATGAATCTATACTACTTTTAAGTTAACCCGATGGCAACCAATTAAAGAGATCAGAATCGTTATTTTTTGTAACAGTCTATTAAAGCATTTCAAACGTTCAAGCAAAAGAGATTGTTTAACGAAATGAAGTCGGCAGAATTAGTGTTAATGAACTAATTACACTTCAGTCACTAATTCAGGTTGATCCTACACAATTAGACCACAAAAACATTTTGTTTTAAGTTCAAGAATATGAAAACAAAGTTTAACCAAGAGAAAGAAAAGGAAACTGTCAAAGAAGAAACCAAAATCAAGGAAGAGCAGAGAGGCATGTAATAAGACAATCTCTGCGATTGTCCCTTTATATGAAAGGAAGTATATTCTATATTCAAATCGGCTTAAAAAAAACATTGCCTTTCGGCGCTTATGAACTTATACTCATGCGGAATGAAAAATACGTTTTCTTGATAATAAAGAAAAACCTTAACAAGACAACGAAAACTCCGAAATATGTGGGTATTTACCGATAATAAGTAATATTGAAATTTATTTACTTAATAATAATTGAGTGGCACTAAACTAGCGATGGGCAATTGCGAATAAAAACAATCGAATAATTCGATTGTTGTGGCAATCGCAATTATTCGAATTCAAATTGAGCGGAGCCGATTGTTGATTTTCGATTCCTGTATGTACGATTCCAATCGTCAACGAATGTGTGTATTCGCCGATTCATCAAGTCGAAGAGAGATTGTCAATTGTGTGTATTCGCCGATTTTTCCATTTTGAGCGAGATTGTTAGATTATGTGTATTCACATATTCTTCAAGTCGGAGAGAGATTGTTGGATTGTATTTGTATCATGTGTGTATTTGGTTAGGTGTATTGCTGGAACAACTATTTTATTCGCAATTGCAAACTTAATAAATATGAGTGTGAGTAGAAAAATTTGTAATTTGCATTCATCGATTGTTTTAGTGCGATTTTCATTTTATTCGGTACGTACGTAATTGTCTTTGCATTGCGTCGCTTTTAAATGCAATAAAAAGTCTGTTGTTTTGAAGTAAGTAAGATGTCAAAATTTAGCTCATCAATAGTTTGGAAATACATACATTTCTACAATGGGATATTAGTACCCGGCATTCTCTAGGTTGTAGTAGGTACTGAGAATAAATTGTAGAATTCGATTCGATTCGATTTTTGTTCGATTGTTTTCTAATGAGACCGAATAAATCGACAATCGAATTCAATTTTAAACAATTGCCAATTTATTCGATTCATTTTTCATTCGCAATCGCCCATCGCTACACTAAACCCCACAAGAAACCAGGGCCTAACTTCTACAACAACTACTCGTGTTGTGCGTGCTATTGTTCTTCATGAGTAGAAGGGACCTACAGTTTTTTGCCGACTCCGAATGGCGAAATTTGAGACGCTTTTTTGTGGTGCCGTGGAAAAAATGGGAGGCCTAGACCTAGACTCTCTGCGTGGCGATCGACGCACGTACCACTACGCAACGGCGACCACAACATTAAAAATTAAAAAACCTAAAACTTTTTATATTCTCTTTTTAGTCAGAACAGCGGAAAGGTCAATGGCAGAACTCTGAGGTCGTATTCTTAGGAACCACAGAGACAGAAGTTTTTGATTTTAAAATCGTCTTAAAAATAAATTAGTTGGGCGGCAGCTCTTTAGTCATGAAATTCGGGTAATGACTGAATGAATAAATTAGCAAATACAGGCTGCCAGTGCTATTGCGGGATTTCTCCGTGCTATTGCGGGTGTTACTCGGCGGAATAGTATGCAAAAGGTGACACTGCAAGAGAACTCAATGTTGATGCACTACTTTTTCGGACGGAAAGGGCTATACTTCGATATTTTGCCCACTTGGTACTGATGCCCATTTAATCACGAATTCCAAGGTCCCTTCATTACGACTTCAGAGGCGTGCCTTAAATGCAGTTCCAGATCGCTCTGTAGACTCTGGATGAGGTGGTTTCATTAAGTTCATAAGCCCGCTTTGTTGCACTTGGGATTAGCTCATGATGAGTTAGAGTCAATGGTGGATGTCTATAATGCGTGCATTGCTCCCGTAACGCCTTTAGTGGAACAAGCGGGTCACTAAACATAATAATGATGATGATGGGTTAATTTCTTTGTGTTGGGTGTGGTATTGTTCTTTACAAATCATACGTGGCTTATTGGATAAGGTTATTCATATCGTGGCTTCAAGTTGGTGGAACTGGCATTTAAAATCTATCAATCTCAACTGTAATTTAAAGTGAGTTTGACTACCTCACATCCTTTGATCGCACTCAACTCACCAAAGAACCACATGCAAGCTTATTATCGATCTATTTGGCAATTTCAGCTGCTAAAAGTATGCTAAGTCAATTGAGGGCGATATTCCACATGTGCCGACTTAGTTTGTCTGTGTCGAGAAATAAAAATAAATGCAATAGATGTTTGCTTTAAAAAAAAGAGAAGAGGAGGAGCCTTAAGCCTGTGCTGGTCGCTTGCTGGGCATACAGCATGCAATAGGGCATTATGACACATTTGTATGGCTGAGGGGAATTTTGCATAACGGAATTGTGGTAAAATTGTATATATCTTACTGGAAACCATTCTACTACATCACAATTTGAAATGGGACTTAAAAAAATCACAGCATTAGCGTCGAGCTTTCTTACAAGGGTTGAACACTGCCTTCTTTACGTTCAAACTTCGGCCGAATATTCTGTCAAGAGTCTGTAAAATTATTTCGATGGCCGTTAATTGTGTATATTTTAGGTAGGTTATCATGCATTTCCTGGTTTAAGAGAGGTGGATAATACTTAAGTGTTGCACTTAGTGATATGAAATTTTGGTAGGATAACTTTTTCTCGTTTATAGGGTGAACAATTTACATTCGTTTGGAAGACTTACATCGACCGACTGAAAGGATGGTTCCTGCAATGTAATGTCCAAGGTGCTTATGTCTGCGGTGCTAGAACACTATCAATTACTATTGTGCCACCGCCACCACCAAATACTTTTGTTTCCAATCGACAACACCGAGATTTTACGAAAGAAGTTTCTTAAAGCATTCCTCATCAAGCGATTGAAAGTTTTGCCTAGAAATCGGTTAGGCAGATTAAATATTATTGTTCAACTAAGACGCACTGACTCTATATGGTCTTTCATTACGCAGGTGTGTGAAATATGGTCTCTCTTTGTATTTGTTTGAAAGCTCAATTAATATCATAATCAGGCTGAATTTTAACCATGCATGGGTTGTGTTGGTGGTCACAGTGGGTAAGTGCGTCGGTCCACACGCAGAGAGTCTAGGTTCGATTCCCGGACGGGGCATCTCGCATTTTTTTTCACGGCACCACCTCTTTTGAGTTGCTGACAACACTCAAAGAGGTATTAATTGTCTATGAAAAAAAATGTCAAAACTCGCAGTTCGAAGTCGGCAAGAAACTGTCCCTTTTACTCGTGAGAGAAGTAGTTGTTGTAGAAGCTAGACCTTGGTCCCTTGTGGGTTGTAGTGTCACTCAATTATTATTATTAAATTAAATTAAGGATTGTGTTGGCTTTGACTTTTGCTGTGTGATGCCTTAAGTGATGACCTAAGAAAACCAACCAAAAAAATGTCTTTTAACGTCTGATCCTATTATCTTAGTGGTTGGTTCACATCACCTTCACAGTCATCCCCATCAAATTGATTCTTCAGAATGTTCAATGTATCATAAAGTGTGCGTAAAATAGTGGCATTCTGCTGAAGGCCCTTGTTATAACAGATCACTCAATAAGTACCGAGATATCTAAAGGGCGCCACTAACAAAAATTCATGTCCCGGGACTTATTGAGCGACGTGTAATGTGTACTAAATTAAGGTAAAGAAAGTGGGGTTTTAACATAAGGCAGCGCTGCAAGCTTTTAAGATATTTGTGAAAGTAAAATGCTTCTGCTTAAGATGCAAACATCTTGGTATCCAATGTATGCTGTTGGATTTCATGAATTAATCATCACTGAGAATGGGTTTTCATTGGATCGCTGTTGAAACTGTGACCCAGTTTGATAACACATTTTATTTTATGCACACATGGAGTGTTGAATGCCATCTGTAGTGGAATTCACTGTGTAAATGACTGTTAATTTGATAAATGTCACTTCTGTCAACAACAGCAGTCAAACCCCTACTGGAAGACATGCTACTTACCCCTTGTCTATACAAGGAAAAACTATATAGTTGATGCATTGGCTTTTGCCAACATACAAAATTAAGATTAAATGTTTCTAAACGTTATCTCTTTTAGTTTCTGTAAAACCGCTATTTGTATTTAAACCAATTCATCTACTTATTCTCATTGCTATTCCAAAACGGTGAAAAGGGATAAAGAGAAAGCCTAAATTGAAAAGGAGACCAACTTCAAATAGCATGTATCCTATCGATTTTTCAGTCCTTGAGACCGCTCCTCTGCTCCTTCAACAAACACTCGACATGAATGTGCTTTTGCTCTCATCCTCTTTACAAATTCCCGTGTTAGCACAATCTGCCTGAAGACTGCCTATACATCAAAGAGACCCGCATAAGTGTTCCATCATTTTCCGTTTTGTCCATGTACACAGTCGCGCACCAGCCCACACACGCTTATTTACATATTTCCATCAATAAAAGCACAATATCCATACGTACATACGTATCCGTACATAAAATTTAACTTCATTTGCTCGAATTTGTCCCCGCAAAGATGGGAATAACATGACAGGTTGACTCGTTTTATTTCGAAAATATGCCAAATGGCTGGTTGCGTGCTCACACAACCTCCTGAGCAAATATGTCCCCGAAACCTCCCAGTTACGAGTATTGTATCTCTTCCGTTTCATTGGCAGTAAAAGGCACTCTCGAATCAACAGAATTTTATGTCTGGCTTTGACCTTGCTTTATGTCACTATTATCTACAATATCCCCTAGTTAATAATTTAACTCTTCAAACCAGCGCATAAACAATAACTCTCGCTCTTCATATTTTTATTTTATTCTATTTTTTTTTTCTTGCTTTCACAATAAAACCTCACTCTGGGAATAAGGCGTGCTTCGTCGTTGGCGTTGCGCTCCTTGCCCTGCGGGTAAATATTTCACTTTTACAGCGCCTGCCATTATCACCGCCAACATCGTGATGGGCATAGCCATCGGTAATAATCTAGAATCATGACTTTGAAATTTACTCTGTGAATTTTATTAGCTAACAAAGTTTATACGCTCAAGGAGACCCCTCTTGAGGCGTTTGTAGAGTTTTCTTTTTTTCTCTTGATTTGTTTTCCTTTTCTTTTTTTTTGTGTTCTTCAGCGTTTTCGTTGGGTTGTGCGCTTTCTATTGAATAACAGTGGGGATTGCTAGCGCGCTAAAGTATCTGAAACTTTATCGATTACAATAAAATTTCCATTTTGCATAAAAGGCGGTACTTTGTAGACGGAGATAGCGTCTCGCAATCCTTCTTTCCTTGCCTTGGTTCAAACTGATAGATAAACTTTTGAAATTATGTTTTAATTTGGTTAAGGTATGTGAAGGGGATTCTAACAAGCCGCACACCGGAGCGAGCTGTTGACTTAATGGGGAGTCCTTTCAGCGTTAATGAGGGACCCTGCGAACAATCACACGAAACCTAACAGGCTGCTGCAACAACTTATTAACAGATTGGCAAACATACGCCGCTGCTGGTGGTGGCGGGGTTGGCCATTAACCGGGAGATGTTTTATAATTGCACGTGTTTGGGTTTGAAGTTTAAATTTTTGAAGGCATCCTATCTAAGACCAGAATAGGAACGGGAAATGAAATGTTTCTTCTTCAAGGAATTGACGATGGAATATTTCGTGTGTATACAAATTTTGCTGACCTTTTTGACGAATTGCTATTTTGCGGAATATTCTTGGGCAGACCTCAGACAAATAAAAGAGCTCCTCGAGTCCATGTACGGTGATTGCTCTTCTTAAATTGCAATAGTCAAAAATTCATTCAAGATCTCATACTGGCATACGTACTGCCCTAGTTATGCTTGTCTCTGAATCTTAGCTTATGCCTTGAGGTGTCATTTTTCATAAGTATAGTACAACCTCACGTTAGGATAAGTCTCGTCAATGTAGTGTACATTTTCCATGTGATTTGCGAATTCATCTATTACTTTAAAATCTGGTTCATAGGAGATCGGAAATGTGAAATGACCATTTAGTTGAAGAAACAAAACTAACTTAAACATCCTAAGGTTCACTTAAAGCCAAACTCTTACGGACTCTTCTAAAACAGCGCTGATATTCTGGGAGGTTTGCCACCAGCTTTGCGTCATAGTCAATCACTCCCAAGGCATACAAACTTCTCTGGTTATTTAAGTACATCATTCCTTACCACAATGAGAGTTCCACTAGATGTAGAAGCTTTAATTGAGCTGTCACTGATATTTCGATTTTGGGCAGGTTGACAACAGTCGTTGTCAGAAAATGCAGCTCAATGTTGAATATTTATCAGGGCTCCTTAGATTTGAACCGGTTTCAACATCGTTGGTAGCCCCCCCAACGTCTATATGAGTATGTCTTTAAGGGGTACTTTTCCACAGTTAACTGCTGCGTTTAGCGCGTTTTATACGCATCCTCCTTTTATATTGGGGTATTTTGAGATGAGTGTTTTCGCTGCGGTTAAACCAAAACCGAGTATATTGGCTGAAAGTCCTTTTTGTTGTGTGGTTTAGTTTTAAACGCTTTAGGGATGAAAATGACTCTGCCTAAGACAGATTAAATATAATCCTTAGCAACTGTGCAAGGATTATCTCTGTTAAGGATTCAAATGATAGTGGCCCTCGATCATTTGAGCATGAATGTTATAAACATACTAATTGGTACATCAATGCAATGCAACATCCTTCTTCTTGTTCTTCTTCTTCTTCTTCTTCTTGTGGAGCAGTTCGGGGTGGACCTGGGCCTCAACCAACATGCCTCTCCAGCCAACACGATCTTTCGCCAGTTGCGCACTCCAAGTTGGTTGAGGTCCTTCTCCACTTGCGTGCGCCACCTTAGCCTAGGCCGTCCTCTGTTGCGTTGTCCCAATGGCTCAAATTCGAAGACTTTTCGGTTCGGAACAGTGGTGTCCATGCGCTCTGTATGGCCTAAGCATCTTAAGCGTTGTACCCGAAGAGGCTTGACTAGGCGCATGTCGCTACATATTCTTCTCCAGATGCCATCAACGCAAACAGGACCAAAAAACGCACGTAAAACTTTTCTCTCAAGAAGACTGACAGCTTCCTCATCCACTTTTAGTAGCGTCCAGGTTTCCGCGCCATAAAGTAGGAATGGGTTGATCAGACTTAGTCCTTCGAGAAATAGCTTTACGTTTATTACTCAATTGCATCTTGAGCCCAAAGAAACAGCGATTGGCAAGATTCTGCGTTTGATTTCAGTACTGGTGTTGTTGTCCCTATTTACCGCTGAGCAGAGGTAGACGATTACCTGGAAGTTTCTGATGCCTAGTGTGACGCTCTGTCCGAGACGTCGGTGTTGTGTGTCCTTCTTTGATGACAGCAGGTACTTCGTTTAGCCGTTTCCGCTCCAATGCCAGCAAACGCCTCATTGACGGCTCGCTGTATTCGTCCAATCACGTCAATGTCATCGGCGTAAGCTAGCAATTGAACTGACTTTTGGAAGATCGTGCCTCTGGTGTTGACTTGTGAGTTACGCACGATTTTCTCAAGGATGATGTTAAAGAAGTCACATGACATTGCGTCGCCTTGTCTTAAACCTTTTTTGACATTGAGGGTCTCGGGGAGTTCGTTCCCGACGTTGACGGAGCAGCAAGAGTTCTCCATCGTAACTCTACATAATCTGACGAGTTTGGTAGGAATGCCAAAACTAGACACGGCCTTGAAATCGACGAATAGATGGTGAGTGCCGATTTGCACTTCTTGGGTCTTTTCTGCCGTGGTGTAGAATGCAAAGTTCAGAAATCCAAGTAAACAAATTTATTATCCTGAGTATACTGTCTGCGTTAACAAATTACAAAGACAAATCCCACAACTGTCAGATATGTTCAGTGTTCATCCTCACACTTAAAGTATCACTGTCATTCAAGAGCGAGAAGTTTTCTCGTGAATCATTGCAGATGACAGGATGTGCTACAACCGCTGCAAGCAAGTTTTATACACACCCCTACTTGCAAGAGAGGGGAAATAACAAATTTGAAAATTGTTCGCTACATTTTACGTTTTTCGGAAATCTCATACATAATCATTAGTCTGCATGTTCAAGGTTTGCATCCTTCACTTGAACTTGCACTCACACCCATATAAAATGAGAACAACTGGTTTTTCTTCGGGAACAAAATTACAAGACGCTCTGCGCACAAATCAACAGAGGGCTGGAATTCCTCCGTGGGACATCATTGAAAACCACTTCAGATAATTATCACACAAACGTCCCCTCTCCCGGCAGATACTCAACACAAAGGATTCCACGGCGATTTGCTGCGAACTCAAACCATTTGAAAGATTTCCGAGGTGGAAAACTCAAGTTCAGTGCTCATGCAGTGGCGTTCCGCAGTAATATTTCTTTTCATTCAATTTATTTGGGTCAAGTACCGGGGTTACTCTTAAGAAGGAGCATAGGCATGAATGTTAATGCACGCTAAAACTTCTCGAGAACCAGTTTCACGGCGCTCGCTGGCATCACCGCGAGGGGCAGCGCACTTCACGAGTTCCTGAACTTTGTGCTGATGAAAGTTTTACACAATGGACGGCAGAAAGTACCATGAAGTGATATAAACCTTGGGGAAAGAGGCAAGAAAGAAACTACCACGAAGGGAAAAGATGAAAATCAATGAATAGAAATGAATTCAGTCGTGATAATCAACCCCACCCCATCCCATTACAAGGTCGTCCAAACCCAGGTCAATCTATCAGCAGTAGTGCCCCGAAAGCGCTGTTGGCGAACACAGCCCAAAAACCTACACAAGACACACATGTACGCTTCCACATTTCAATTTCCCTAAAAGGGTTGCTCCGAGTACATTGACCGAAATAAGCATGATTTCATTTCGTTCCCGCACATCACACTAGCAACAAGTTTCCGAAAGTCACCACAGGCAAAATATCTGACTCCGCCACCCATCGAGGTAACATGCTGCCACCCAACCTCACCCACACGGCCGTCAACATTTTTGGCAAGGAAACGAAATTGAAATGAAAAACATGTCAAATATTTTTCAGAAGAATTTCTCCTATGAATATACACGGTGGTTGAGCCGGCATGTGCCTTCATTAGGCGCACAATCGGACAGGGAATTTTTTTTTTTGTCGATTGTGGCGTGGAACCCTTCCCAGTTTCTTTTTTGGTTGAATGAGGTCATTCATTTATGCCATTAGAAGTTGAGAAGTAGCTCTACACAAACCTAGTGACCCTTGGTGATGGAGTGGTTTTGTCGTCTCGACATCCGAGTCAACTGGTGGCTACAGAAAATGAAAGAGGATATGCAAACTAAGGACTTTCGGCTTCAAGGGTAGCTAATAACATGACGTTCTGTGGGTGGTGGTGGGACTTTCTTTTGTTGGTGGTTGGGATCTATCGATTAGACTCGTAAATAAGCTGATTGTGCTTTGATAAATTTCTCGGCGCTTGCGATTTTTTTTTTTGTTCTCTTTGTCAAATGTTGTCAGGCGGATTAGTTGGCTGTTTATAATCGGATTGGGAGTATAACCGGATTATATTGTGAATGAAGGAAGTAGAGGGAAAGGACTGTCTTTAAGAATTTTAAGTTAGTGCGTGAAGTTTGAATGAAGAGGGTACAATTCGAAGTATCACGCGATGGTACATATTCGCGTTCATGTCCTTGTTGATACTTTACTGTTTGATAACTTAAAAATCAAACCTTAACCAAAAAGACACCGAATCCTTAGGGCACGTTAAAGATGCAATGTAATGAAGATGGTTTATTTAAGGGATAAGAAATAGATTTTGGACAGAAAAGAAGAACGAACTCATCCTTGTATAGAACGGTTTGTGTGGTAACTTCAAATCCAATCTAAGTAGAAGAGACTTATCGATGCCAAAGGCATGTGGTTTCGACAAGAGAGCCTGATACTAGACTCTGTCAAATAGCAAATGCAACAATGTTAGATATCACCGCCATCCAGGAAGTGCGATGGGATGGGCCGGGCAGAAAGAAGATGAAGAACTGCGACATATACTACAGCGACTGCTACAGGGAGAGAAGGCAGCGCCTATTCGGATGCGGATTTGTTGTTCGAGGCAGACTTAGGCAAAAAGTCATAAGCTACGATCTTGTAAGCGAACGCCTCATGACAATCCGCATTAAGGCTAAATTCGGGAACATCAGCCTGATATGCGCTCACGCCCCGACAGAAGAAAAGGATGACAACAGCAAGGATGAGTTCTATGATCTCCTAGAAAGAACATACGATCGATGCCCCAGCTATGACACCAAGATCGTTCTAGGAGATTTCAATGCTCAGCTGGGGAAAGAGGACATCTTTGCTGGCGTCATCGGGAAACACAGCCTGCACGACACGACTTCCGGAAACGGACTCAGGCTGCTGGACTTCGCCGCGGGGCGGAACCTCTCTATGAGCAGTACGCGGTTCCCACATCGCAACATCCATAAAGGAACCTGGCGATCCCCTGATCAATCAACCGTCAACCAGATTGATCACGTTGCGATCGACGTCAGACACTCCTCCAACATTCTCGATGTCCGAACATTCCGAGGCGCTAACATCGACTCGGATCATCACCTTGTTGTAGCCAAGGTAAGAACCCGGATATCGAGAGAACAACGGAGTCGAGATAGGCCGAAACGGTTTGACGTCGGAAAGCTACAATCGCAACAGGTCGCTGGGATCTTTGCCGACCGAGTCTCCCTAAAACTCTCCCAAAGTTCGACGCTGCCTGCACTAACAATAGAAGAAGAATGGAAACGTTGTCAAAAAGCCATCAAAGAAGCTGCCACTGATGTGCTGGGTTTCACGCCACCACCTAGGAGGAACCCATGGTTTGACGACGAGTGCAGGCAGGCACATGCAGCCAAACAGGAGGCCTACCAGGCAACGCTGCATCGGACAACGAGAGCTGTTCGTGAGCTCTACGAACAGAAAAGAAGGGAAGAGAACCGGCTTCTCAGAAGGAAAAAGAGAGAGCATGAGAAGCGCGCGGTCGAAGAGATGGAGAGATGTTATGGCAGGAATGAAGTCCGAAAGTTTTACCGAAAGGTGAAACAGCTATCCGGTGGATACAGGGTTCGGACCGAAGCCTGCCGGGACCAAAACGGAAACCTAGTAGTAGAGTCGCAATCGATTCTGAGAATCTGGAAAGATCATTTCTGCAGACTCTTAAACGGCGATGACGACCCAAATCCCGCTGTTAGGCAGAATGTTCCACTTAATTTGGACGATGATAGACAAGAATTCCGTCCCCCCGACTTAGACGAGGTCAAGATAGCAATATCGAGACTGAAGTCAAATAAAGCTGCTGGAGCGGATGGACTGTCCGCAGAACTGTTCAAAGCGGCTGGGGATGACCTGGTTGGGCGCATGCACCAGCTCATCTGTAAGATATGGTCGGAGGAAAGCATGCCCGATGAGTGGAATCTCAGTGTCGTCTGTCCGGTCCACAAGAAAGGAGACCCCTTCGACTGCGCCAACTATCGAGGGATAAGTCTCCTTAACATCGCATACAAGATCCTTTCTGCCGTATTGTGTGAACGCCTGAAACCGTTTGTCAACAACCTGATTGGTCCTTATCAGTGTGGTTTCAGGCCAGGGAAGTCCACCATCGACCAAATCTTCACACTACGGCAGATCCTGGAAAAGACCCAAGAAATGCAAATCGACACTCACCACCTATTCGTCGATTTCAAGGCCGCATATGACAGTGTGCATAGAGACGAGCTATACAATGCCATGTCTAGTTTTGACATTCCTACCAAACTCGTCAGATTGTGTAGGATGACGATGGAGAACTGTCGCTGCTCCGTCAAGGTCGGGAACGAACTCACCGAGACCTTCAATGTCAAAAAAGGTTTTAGACAAGGCGACGCACTGTCATGTGACTTCTTTAACATCATCCTTGAGAAGATCGTGCGTAACTCACAGGTCAACACCAGAGGTACGATCTTCCAAAAGTCAGCTCAATTGCTAGCTTACGCCGACGACATTGACGTGATTGGTCGAACACAGCGAGCCGTCAATGATGCGTTTGCTGGCATTGAAGTAGAAGCGGCTAAAATGGGTCTGGTGGTAAATGAGGGCAAAACGAAGTACATGCTGTCATCAAGGAAGGACACACAACATCGGCGTCTCGGACAGAGCGTCACACTAGGCAGCAGAAACTTCGAGGTAGTCAAGGACTTCGTCTACCTCGGCTCCGCAGTAAACAGGGACAATAACACCAGTACCGAAATCAAACGCAGAATCACTCTTGCCAATCGCTGTTTCTTTGGGCTCAAGAGGCAATTGAGTAATAAAGCCCTCTCTCGAAAGACTAAGCTTGCTTTATATAACACCTTAATCATCCCAGTCCTACTTTATGGCGCAGAAACTTGGACACTACTTAAAGCGGATGAGGATGCCCTTGGTCTCTTCGAGAGAAAAGTTCTGCGCGCGATTTTTGGTCCTGTTTGCGTTGATGGCATCTGGAGGAGAAGATTCAACCACGAACTGTATGGGCTGTACAGCGGCATGAGCCTAGTCAAGCGTCTACGGATACAACGCTTAAGATGGCTAGGCCATGTAGAGCGTATGGACACCACTGCTCCGGCCCGAAAAGTCTTCGAATCTGAGCCATTGGGACAACGCAACAGAGGACGGCCCAGGATAAGGTGGCGCACACAAGTGGAGAAGGACCTCAACCAACTTGGAGTGCGCAACTGGCGGCAGCTGGCGAAAGATCGCGCTGGCTGGAGAGGCATGTTGGTTGAGGCCCAGGTCCACCCCGGACTGTAGCGCCACAAGAAGAAGAAGAACAATGTTACTTTCTTCTAATTTGTTGAGGGATTGATTCCGCTTTCCGATGAAAAATGCCTTCAGATCACGAGTGGACCTGTTGCTGTGAAGCCGTGCTGCCGGCCATTATGAAGCCAGAATTCGAGATATTTCATAAGGTGATCAGTGTGTTTTCATGGCCTTAAAAAAAAGGGACGTAAGTGCTATAAGTTGATAGAAGGCGGGTAATGAAGATTCTCCCTTTTTTAGGGGCGGGCTGAACAAATCCTTTTTCCATAGTAGGGCAGGTGGAGAAGCATTCTGCAGTTATTTTGCGAACACAAACAAAAACATCTTAAGAAGAACAGTATACCATCCGGGGCCACGAATTTGTGTACGTTGGGGTCTTTAAGAACCCTTGTCCCATGGAATAGCTTACGTTTACAAGAACAGGCGAAGATAAGGCACAAGGCAGCAAAAATGTTTTATACTAAGAATTGACAGGTGGAATGTCAGTGTATATGAGCGTAGTGTAGATAGGGCGAAATTCGCTACGCTTTAAAGGGTGTCCCAACAAAAACGCAAGATATTTAAAAAAAAATCGTGAATTCTTTATTATATTGTAAAGAAGACAGGATGAGGTTATGTGTGGAATAGCACATCGGCCAGATGGTCTCCACGGCTTTGCTGGCACATACGTGATCTTTTAATTAAATTTTCAATGACAGTTTTGCATAAATGCTGCGGTATTTCATTAATGCAGCGTCCAATTTCCTCTTTTAAGGCTTGAGTCGTCGTCGGCTTATTCGCATAAACCATCGACTTTAAAAAACGCACGATCAACGCGGCCAATTCTGGTTTTCAAAACGCGAAATAACACTACCGGGAAATAACTGATGCAGCAATTGAATTGTTTCTCTGACTGTATGAGTTGTGGCTCCGTCTTGTTGAAACCACATCCCCTCCACATTCAATTCTTCAATTCATTTTCATAAAACAGGACCAATGATTCCTCCAGCCAAAAATCCACACCACACAGTGACACGTTGAGGATGCATTTGCTTCTCGTGAATCACTCGGGGATTTTCCTCAGCCCAAAAGCCACAATTCTGCCTATTGACGAAGTCATCAAGATGGAAATGGGCTTCGTCACTAAAGATGATTCTATTGGCAAAATCAGTATTTTCATGTTTTCATTTTGGTAAAACAATTTCACAAGGAGAATGCGTTGTTCATTAGTGTAGAACAATAATAAGTGTTGAAATGTCAAACAATGACAATTCGAATGGCGCCAAATTTAAATCTTGCGTTCTTGTTGGGACACCCTTCATAAAAATGATGAAAAGTTTTTGTTTTCCTTGGGACAGTGGATTTTTTGACCTAACTTTTGATTATAGGAGTATGTAACACGTCTTATTAATGCATTGTACTCATTTCGGGCTCTTTTACACTTTTTGCGGTTTTCCTCGGAAGGATTGGCTTTGTAGGTCCGGAAACTCTTTTATCTCATAATACGTGTTGCCTTGGGCTTGACACTCTTCACACTGTTAGGAATGAACGATTTCAGGTTCAACAAAAGAAAGATTGTGATTATATTGGCAGCGGCATTCACTTCACTATCAATGAAGCATAGTGAGCAATTCAAATCCCTTTTGAAGTTGTTAATTCCGCTCCAGTTGGATTTCTAGTAGAAACCTACTATTCTTTTAGGAATTGCTCTCTACTTGTAACTGTGTAGTGTTAGTATACGAATTGAACTGGTACGACACAGTGGTCTGACGAGCCTAGAGGGGCCAATATGTTAATTGAATATTTCTCAGGGCGAGACGTGAGAAACAGGTCCAAAGTATTGCCGATATGATTTGACCCAGCTTGTGGTCACATTATTTACAGCAAAGATTTCAACATACCTTCCTTTGGGTGTTGTCTGGCCTGAATGTCGAAGCCAAGCATTTTCGAATTGTGTACATTGAAATCGCCTGCAAAAGCGATTTGAGTGCGAGGATACAGGGACACAATTCTCGAGATGCATTCGGTTAGCGCATCAAACTCATTGTAAGTTGAATTTGCTGTCCAAGTTTGGATTTAAGATGTAAAACAGAAGTGAATTAAATGCTTTCGGACGAGGAGTTTCAACTGCAAAAAAAATGTATTTCGCATTGGAACAGTGCCCATATTGTGGCTGAAGTTGATAAGCAACATTAGTGTACGTATGTAGATAGCAAGATCGCGGTGTAAGAAAAACAAAGTCACCAAGCTTTATCCAGGCACGTTCAAATTCGTGTTTTACAAGAGAGCTAATTTATAGCGGGAGAGTTGAATGTACACAGCAAAGAGATTTGCTCTTACCCCACGAACGTTGCTCACATCAACTCGGAATTGCCCTCTCATCCAGTTGCATATGGCGGAAGAAGCAGAATTAAGAAGAGTAAAGTTCTGCGTACAGCTTCGCAACAGATATCAATTCAGGTGTTAAAATATGCCCGTAACAAATTTCACACTTCATAATCCGCTATGTTAGATGTTAAACAAACTCAGTTATCGCCCCAACTCGTCTGGTAAACAAACGGGAGTTGCGACCGAGAATGCCTAGCAGCGGCTTGTTAACGAGGGGGAGAGTGTGCACTCGACTGAATCACTTCACTGCACTGCATTTCATTTTTTTTTCTTTTTTGCTAATATTTTTAAACTCGCTGCAAGTTGGTGTACGGCCCTCTATTTTATTTTACTTTATATTATATATTTTTTATTCCGGCGCAAGGAAACGGCGACGCCTGTGCATGCGTTTACACAACAACTGCATCTCTAAATTGTTCAGCGGTATTACAAAAAATAATCTTTCGGTTCGCAGATCCTGGAAAAGCCAATATTTTTTTAAATTAATAATTGGGTAGCACTACAGCCCACAAGGGACCAAGACCTAGCTTCTTCAACAAATACTCGTGTTGTGAATGCTAGTGTATTCTACTGAGGAGTGGGGACCTACAGTTTTTTGCAGACTCCACATTGTGAGATTTGAGAAGCTTTCTAATAGGCAATCAGTATTTTTTAATGTTATTAGCAACTCGAAAGGCATGTCCTCGTTCCTGAACTCGGGTATTTTTGTGTGGTGAGGGAGTTAGCCTCACGCACAACATACACACTGGTAGGCCAGTCGCTGCATACATTGCTTCATCACACAACGGATGCAGTGATGGCTATCCAGGGGGCGCAACGGGGAAGCTGTATGTCAACTTGACCTATGCGCGGACGAGGATAGCCTTGGCAGCCTGCCATGATGAGTGCGATCAAGGACATTGCCTCGTGTGCATAGGCCCATGCCCACTACAAGAAAGGAGACTACTTTGACTGCGCCAACTATCGAGGGATTAATCTCCTTAACATCGCATACAAGATCCTCTCTGCCGTATTGTGTGAACGCCTGAAACCGTTCGTCAACAACCTAATTTGTCCTTATCAGTGTGGTGTCAGGCCAGGGAAGTCCACCATCGACCAAATTTTCACACTACGGCAGACCCAAGAAGACTCACCGCCTATTCGTCGATTTCAAGGCCGCATATGACAGTGTGCATAGAGACGAGCTATACAGTGCCATGTCTAGTTTTGGCACCAAACTCGTCAGATTGTGTAGGATGACGGTGGAAACTCTCGCTTCTCCGTCAAGGTCGGGTACAAACTCACCGAGACCTTCAATGTCAAAAAAGGTTTTGGACAAGGCGACGCACTGTCATGTGACTTCTTTAACATCATCCTTGAGAAGATTGTGCGTAACTCACAGGTCAACACCAGAGGTACGATCTTCCAAAAGTCAGTTCAATTGCTAGCTTACGCGGACGACATTGACGGGAGTGGACGAACACAGCGAGCCGTCAATGATGCGTTTGCTGGCTTTGAAGCGGAAGCGACTAAAATGGATCTGCTGGTTAATGAGGGAAAAACGAAGTACATGCTGTCATCAAGGAAAGACACACAACATCGGCGTCTCGGACAGAGCGTCACTCTAGGTAGCAGAAACTTCGAGGTAGCCAAGGACTTCGTCTACCTCGGCTCCGCGGTAAATAGGGACAACAATACCAGTACCGAAATCAAACGCAAAATCACTCTTGCACTCTTGTGGAGAAGGACCTCAAAAAACTTGGAGTGCTCAACTCGCGTCGACTCACTTACCCACTATGTCGCGGCAACCACTATTGTCAATACCATGAGTCATAGTTTACCTTAGTGGATGATATTCACATCCGGAACATAGTAAAGAGACTTTCGAAGCTGTAGCTGACATTGTACGCGAAGACCGTGACGAATCGATTCGTCGTAGTTCTAAGGTACGAAGGTTGCCTTTTATAGTTCGGGATTGGGCAACGCTAGTATTACAATCTGGTAACTGCCAGCTCTATCGTAAAGTTTGACATTTTTGAGGTAATACGCACTCGGAACGTTTTGACATACGAGAGTTTTTTGTGTTGTTTACAGTAACTTAAAAGATTCATCTCGCCAAAAAAATGGAATTTTATCATGAAAATTTTCGTGCGATTATTTTTTACAACTTTCGAAGTGGATTAACTCAACGACATTGCATCGATGAACTTAATTAAATTTTTGGCGATGAATCTCCATCAGGGACCAGTGTTTATCGATGGTATGGTGAATTCAGCCGAGGTCGTAGTTCACTCCAAGACGAATTTCGTGAAGGTCATCCACGATCAGTTGTTGTTCCGGAAACCATTGGTGCTGTGCGCCAACTGATACTGCAAGATCGTCATGTTACTTATCGTGAGATTGAGACAACCTTAGGCATTAGTAGGACCAGCATACATTCAATATTGCATGAACATTTGACCGTTAAAAAAATTTGTGCGCGTGATCTAACGCACAATTTGTCAATCGCTCAAAAAAAGGCTCGTGTCGATTGGTCGAAAATGCTCCAAAAATACGATCGCGGTGCTTCGAAACACGTCTATGATATCGTGACAGGTGATGAATCGTGGATTTAGGCGCATGAGCCCGAAAGTAAACAGCAGTCGACTGTATGGGTGTTTCAAAATGAACCAAATCCAACAAAAGTTGCTCGCGCACGAAACACTTCCAAGCAAATGGTCGCTTGTTTTTTCGGAAAAACTGGACATGACGCAACCGTACCACTAGAGCAACGCAGAACAGTCAACCATTTGTTTGCCAGTTGTCTTCTAAGAAATCAGGAAAACCAACCGCCGAAGAGGGATCACTCTTCACAAAGACAATGCGAACTCTCACACATCGGCTCAAGGAACTGCATTTTTTGGGCACTCAAAACATCAATTTAATGCGTCATCCGCCGTATAGTCCTGACTCGGCACCGAATTACTTCTTTTTATTCCCGTAGGTAAAGAATAAAATGAAAGGTCAACGTTTTTCGACACCTGAAGAAGCCGTTGATACGTTCAGAATGCATGTTTTGGAGATACCTCAATCAGAGTGGCAAAAGTGCTTCGACAATTGGTTAAAACGCATAGATAGTAGTAGTATAGTATAGAACGAAGAAGAACGGTATAATATGGTTCATGGCCTGATGGAATGATTTTTCATATTTCTTTAAACATGAGGTAAATCAGAATATTACTCTTGATGGTAACCTTTGTCGCGCTATGTTAGTGGACTACAAGATCTGTTCAAAAATAAGCATAATATTCGTATTTCTTAAAAAACATTTATTCATTCATCAATTTCTATTTTATTCATCAATTCCTTTAGTTTAGTTAAGTTTAGTTTAAAAGGCATTTTTTTTATTTTTTATCTAATAGTATCATAAAAATAAGTACAAAACGCTTAACCTATTAATAAAAACCATTATTTATTTTTTTAAAACTTAGCTATCTATGGAATTTTCTACAAAAACATCTTAATCTACATTAATATATCCTATTCTAACTTAAATTTACTTACGACTAACCTAACCTTATGTGCAATTTTATATTTAATCTTAATTACTAACTTAACCTAACTTACACTAAATATGAGTTGGCCGTAGGAGACCAACCATAACCTACCAGGCTGACGACAGCTGGGGTTCCTGGTGTGGCTCTAACCACCAGTAGAACCCCCGGTCCTTATCCGTGTCCATCCTATCACGAATGGAGATGGAGAAGACCCTCATCTTTTCCATTTGGGAAGAACTCACATTGAACAACACAGGACAACCATACACCATGATTGGCCGGATGAGGGCCGTGTAACAGATTCGCTTCACTTTGGCGTCAAGTGGGCTGCTGTAAAACAACCCCCTTGCCATAGCGAAGGAAGCCTTTCTTAGCTTTCGTCAGAGCTGTATCTATATGGATACCCCTATACAGATACCAAGATATCGCACTACACTCTTTAGGGCTAGTGGCTGACTCCGTTGCTCCAATATGCCAAATTTGCGCCAATTTTTTTTTTGTATCTCTTGAGGCCCTGTATAACGGATGGTTTCACACTTCTGGTAGTTAATTTTTAACTTCCAATCGCCGCAAAATCGCTGGATCTTTTCGAAGTCACGTTGCAAAAGTATGTTAATGACGTCAATCTCTCGCGCTGGTCTGTACACTACCAAGTTGTCAGCGAACGCTGCATGGAACCAATCAATTTGCTGGTGAAAACTGTGAAAAGAATTGGTGAATTCACTGCACTCTGCTGGAGTCCATTTTTAATGTAAACAAATTTAGTAGAAACCCTATTCCTCAAAGTATTCTTCCTCAAATGCAAATCCACTTGTGACAGCGTTTGTTCCAATCGTCGAAGCAGTTCTGATATGCACTTTTCGATTTGCCCTTGAGCTCTCTTAGCGATTCGGTTTGTATTTCCTTAATCGTAGTAAGACGCTGTCATTTCATTGGTCTCTTCAAACTTGGGAAAAGGAAAAAGTCGCGAGCGCAGAAATCTGGTGAATACAGTGGCTAAAGATCGCTGTTGACAATTCCTGAGTGATGCACATTCGAAATTTTTTTTATCACAATTCAGCAGTCTTGGAACGAACTTCGTTGACACAGACTTCAAGGCCAAAATATCCAACAAATTTGCATGCCTTGAGCCAACCGATATAGTACCTTCTTCAGTTACTTCTCTAACAGTGTTTCGACGATCCTCCAAAATAATTTTCTTTACTTTCTCAACATTTTCATCGGTTGTTGATGCGCTGAGGCGTAAAGTTCGAGTGTCGCCATTCACATCTTCTCGACCTTCTGTAGCTGAAATTGTAAATATATGTTTATGTTTAACGAGTGTACCAACATAACAAAGTAAAAAATTGCTAATCGAATGTACGTAGCCCGCGAGACCATGTATAAGTTAACATTTTATTTTTTTATATTTATTATAAAAAAAAAATATTTTTTCGGAGGCTAATGCCTCTTTATTCTTTCACTTCAAACTTAAAACTGAACTCACAAACATTTCTCTGCTTATAAGATACCTATGCCCTAGTGAGCTAGACCGCTCCATTGGTTCATGTTGCATCCCGTGGGTTGCTGGAATGTCGCGGTGTCAAGTGCATTTCGTCTCCTCCTACGGACTAACACGTTGTCAACAGCAAGTGTTCCTATCTGAGCGATGGAATGGGCTTGCTCGGCTTATTTCGTCGGACATGCATCTTCGTCGTTAACTTATATGCTTACTGAAGATCAAGTAAAAGGTCTCGGTGTGTTATGATTACAACAAAACGTTGCTACGAACAATACAGAGCATAAAGCAATGCACTTGTTTATTATTGTGGTGAGCACTTAATTTCACGTTTTGCTTCTGTAAACTGGTACCTATGTAGATTGGGTCATCGGGAACAACTGATGCATTGGATGCTAAAACTACTTCTGTTGTCCACAAAAAATTACCCATCTCAGACGTAGTCTTTGTGAACATAAGCGTGATTTAATTTTATAAAATTAAATGCCATGAATTATTCTGTTAACTGATAATACATATTTTATGTTCTTCTACTTTTTCTTCTTGTGGCGCTACAGTCCGGGGAGGACCTGGGCCTCAACCAACATGCCTCTCCAGTCAGCACGATCTTTGCGCACTCCAAGTTGGCTAAGGTCCTTTTCTGCTTGTGTGCCCAACCTTAGTCTAGGCCGTCCTCTGTTGCGGTTTTAAAATGGCTCAGATTCGAAGACTTTTTGTGCATGAACAGTGGTGTCCTTACGATCTACGTGGCTTAGCTATCGTTAGCGTTGTATCCGAAGACGCTTGACTAGGCGCATGCAGCTGTACATTCGTCGCTAAATCTTCTCCTCCAGATGCCATAAGCGCAAACAAAACCAAAAATCGCACGCAAAACTTTTCTCTCGAAAATACTAATGGCTTCCTCATCCGCTTTTAGTAATGTCCAGCTTTCCGCGCCATAGAGCAGGACTGGGATAATCAAGGTGTTATATAAAGCAAGCTTAGTCCTTCGAGAGAGGACTTTATTACTCATTTGCCTCTTGAGCCCAAAGAAACAGCGATTGGCAAGAGTGATTCTGCGTTTAATTTCGGTACTGGTGTTGTTGTCCGTGTTTACCGCGGAGCCAAGGTAGGCGAAATCCTTGACTACCTCAAAGTTTCCGCTGCCTAGTGCGACGCTCTGTCCGAGACGTCGACGTTGTGCGTCCTTCTTTGCGGACAGCATGTACTTCGTTTTGCCCTTATTAACCACCAGACCCATTTTAGCCGCTTCTGCTTCAATGCCACCAAACGCCTCATTGACGGCTCGCTGTGTTCGTCCAATCACATCAATGTCGTCGGCGTAAGCTAGCAATTGAACTGACTTTTGGAAGTTCGTGCCTCAGGTGTTGACCTGTGAGTTACGCACGATCTTCTCAAGGATAATGTTAAAGAAGTCACGTGATAGTGCGTCGCCTTGTCTAAAACCTTTTTTGGCATTGAAGGTTTGGGTGAGTTCGTTACCGACCTTGACGGAGCAGCGAGATTTTCCATCGCCATCCTACACAATCTGACGAGTTTGGTAGGAATGCCACAACTAGATATGGCAGTGTATAACTCGTCTCTATGTACACTGTCATGTGCGGCCTTGAAATCAACGAATAGGTGGTGAGTATCGATTTGCACTTATTGGGTGTTTTCCAGTGTGAAGCCGTAGTGTGAAGATTTGGTCGATGGTGGACTCCCCTAGCCTGAAACCACACTGATAAGGACCAATCAGATTGTTGACAAACAGTTTCAGGCGTTCATACAATACGGCAGAAAGGATCTTGTATGCGATGTTAAGGAGACTTATCCCTCGATAGTTGGCGCAGTCGAAGGGGTCTCCTTTTTTGTGGACCGGACAGACGACGCTGAGATTACACTCATCGGGCATACTTTCCTCCGACTTAGAGATGAGCTGGTGTACGTGCCCAACCAAGTCATCTTCAGCTGCTTTAAACAATTCTGTGGACAACCCATCCGCTCCAGTAGATCTGTTCAACTTCAGTCTCGATATTGCTATTTTGACCCCGTCTAAGTCGGGGGACGGAATTCTTGCCTATCATCGTCCCAATCGAGCTAAACATTCTGCCTAACAGCGGGGATCTGGACCGTCATTGCCGTTTAAAAGTCTGCAAAGATGATCTTTCCAGATTCTCAGCATCGATTGCGACTCTACTATTATGTTATTTTTTTATTTTTTATGTTCTTTTTTTTATTTTAAATTATAAACCAAACCTCACGATGAAATACCCTATATAACTTTTGGAGGTAAATTATTTTACAGACGCCACACATGGCACTCATATCCGTGCTAACCTGAGTCAGAACTATGCAAGAAATTAGATGTGGTTCAGCCTGGTTCATTGAATCGAACGACTTATATTCATATTGCTTCATGTCGGTTTATACTGAACAATCGGAATTCATTGGAGAAAACTGCGGACTTATTTAAGGTAGATTTGGTAAATTCCCTAGGTTGAGATGGCACACACAAGCGGAGAAGGAGGTGGAAAAAGAATCAACCAACTGGAGGCAGCTGGCAAGAGATCGTGGTAGCTGGTGAGGCATGTTGGTTGAAGATCAGATCAAGATGAAGGTCTTGACATAACCTACAAAACGACTATGCACGGTTAGTTTGGATATTGTGTTCAACAGTTATAGACGTGTAAACATGGAGTTCACCAACGCCGAAATTCGCACTACTTTTAAGTTTTCCTTCGTTAAAGGGAAATCCGCTAGAGAAACATCCCATGAGATTAATGACGTTCTGGTGGATAGTACTCTATCACTTCGAACCACGGAGAAATGGTTTCGGCGCTTCAGAGCCGGTGAAAACGACACCATGGATAAGCCAGCCGGCAGAAGACCTGTGACGACGAATACCGATCGAATCATGGCATCTCGTGACATCACCCAAGAGATGGGAGTTAGTCACCAAACCATTTTAAACCATCTGCAGAAGGCTGGATACAAAAAAAAAATCTTGATGTTTGAGTGCCGCATGATTTGACGCAAAACAACCTTCTGGACCGAATCAACGCCTGCAATATGCTGCTGAAACGGAACGAACTCGACCCGTTTTTGAAGCGGATGGTAACTGGCGACGAAAAATGGATCACATACAACAATATATAGCGAAAACGGTGGTGGTTGAAGGCCGGTGAATCGTCCCAAACAGTAGCCAAGCCGAGATTGACGGCCAGGAAGGTTTTGCTGTGTGTTCGGTGGAAGGGAAACATCCACTATGAGCTGCTCCCATATGGCTAGACGCCTAATTCTACCATCTACTGCGAACAACTGGATCGCTTAAAGCAGGCGATCGACCAGAAGCGTCCAGAATTGGCCAACAGGAAGGGTGTAATGTTCCAGGACCAGGACCACACCAGACCACACACTTCTTTGATGACTCGTCAGAAGCTACGGGAGCTCGGATAGGAGGTTTAATCGCAGCCACCATATAGCCCGGACATAGCGCCAAGTGATTACCACGTTCCTGTCCATGGCGAACGCCCTTGGTGGTGTGAAGTTGAACTCAAAAAAAGGCTTGTGAAAAGTAGCTAACCGAGTTCTGCGCAAATAAGGAGGGTGGCTTCTACGAGGGGGGTATTATGAAGTTGCCGTCTAGATGGAAACATATTATCGAGCAAAATGGCGCATATTTGAACTAAAACCGATCACTGGAACACTTTTTATGAAGCATCGAATGAAGAGCAAAATATTTGACAAACTTATATTAAAAGTCAAAAGAAAAATTAAGTTATATGGTACTAAATTATTAAATGTTTTTCGCACGTTATCTAATGTGAAATTCCATACAGAAATCAAAATTACCCCAATTATCGTGTTAAGAAAATTCATTTTGTCTGCTTTTTGTAAAAAAAATAAACAAACGACTTGAACTACATTTTGTTCACGCACTGTAAGTTTTGCGTTCATATATCTGCCAAGTGAGTTGAATAGTAATATGAATATCATCCGCTCAGCAATCTTTTTCATCACTTCGTCTCCACAATCGACAACCGATCAACAAAATCGCATCGCGTCCCCCATTTAATACTCAAGTCAGTGACTTCATTCTGTTTGCAGAACAGCGTCGTCTTCGGTTACATGACAAATATGTTATTGTAACCAGAATCACAATGGAAAAAGAAACCGTATTCTTCGGTAAATAAACATATTGAGTATCTTCACCACAGTCTCATACGGTCGCAAATTTTTGCAAGCAAACTCTCCGGCAGCCAACAGTGAATGGATATGCATGTGGACTTTCAATTCGTTGAGATGCACTCAAACGGATTTCCTGGGGGATAAGTATTTTAGTTTGTCCTTCACAACTCTGGGTTTCTTGTGTGTCCACATGCTAGATCCATGGTTTGCGTTTCTCTAGTAAAACCCGAAACGACGACATATGCCAAAGTCTACAACAGAACCGAAAAAAATACAAAATAAGGGCGGAAGAACAAATTGAAAAATTCAACGAAGGGTATTACCCGTTGATGTATGTACTTTGGCAATGATGACCGAAGAAGAAATGGAAAAAAAATGAATGGAAATGTGAGCAAGTGAGGACTGGCACGGAGAAGGACTGGAGTGTGGTTGCCAATAAACATGGATACACGACAACTGGATACAATCTAATCGAAATGGAAGATTAATTGGGTGGCGTTGGTACAATTTCAGTCGTGCTCCCCTTTTTGCGTTCAACCAACGAATGTATTGCTCACCACAGTTGGCGTGTATTCTCGTGACTCCACTCCGCTGTAGGTATCATTTTCTTTTTTCTTTCATTTCCATTGTTCAACTTAAATTGAGTTGAGTATAACAAATGTGACCGCACACAGATGTTGGAGTGCTTAAGCAAGGGAACGCTTCGTATGGGATGAACTGAGTAGGGTTGTGGAGGCGGGCTGTGTGCATGAGAAGTCATCCTTCCTCACATCCAAGAACGGAAAATTCAACGAAAATGAAATTGATTGGTAATTTATTGTACACATGAAATGTGTGGACACATAAATTTCTCACATTTAATGTTTAATCGATTGATCAAAGGTGGGGGCAGAGACCTTGCAGGGGCACTAATGGTTCCTGTCTTTGGCAGAGTGGTGGTTGGCTGGAGGGAATAGTGTAGAAGTTTACATTTTTAATATGCAATTGGTTTTGAAGTCTGTTCGGGCAGAACATGTTGACTAACCCAAGGTTTTCGAGAAAATTGCCAACAGTGTCCTGATCAGGTGGACTGAACACAAGGAAATAATGATGAACAGCCACTTTCGATTTGGGGTGGGCAATAATACAGTTCATAACGTATCAAAATTTGCCCCCCACATACAGTGGAACAAGTCTAAAACCTGTAGTATGCTCGATATTATTTAGCATATGATTCGTATTCACATTAAATGTGCACGTATTTTATTCGCCGACCCACCCTATGTTATTGCATGATCTCTAAAAAGTATGATAGAGGAAACAGCTTTTCTATCGGTATACATATGCAGTTTCAATAGAGCATTGGTGCGATGTACATCTATCTAACTCCGCTCAGAGTCATGTGTGTTTTATTCTTCTTGTTGCTTTAAGGCTCCTACAAACCCAGTGTCCCCGAGACTGTCGTCTTGACTTGGAAAATGCATGCGACATCATATGGTTAGTTCACAGGGATGGGCATTACCGGAGCACTGCTTAACACGATCTACAACATGATGTCAGGTATTAATTTTGTTGTTTGAAGTAGCAACAAGGCAATAAATTGGCTCCAGCAGAGTGCAATGAATTCGATGTTTGCACTTGGAAACTGTATCTGATTGAGTTTGACGAAAATTGACTCGCTTACTAAAGTGCTGCTCTAAAGGTTGAAGTCCACTGAAGTTCGCAGATTTTACAAAGACTGTACTATGAAAATCAACTAACAGAAGTGTAAAGCCATTGACTTTACAACTTCCTTATATGATAGGGCTCCATGGATACCTGCAAAAATGACCAGAAAGTGCATTTACCTGGCATTATGTTCGAAGAAAGAAAGCCTTTGCAATGGAAAGCAGACAACTTGAGTTCGCAGTGAAGGTGATCTAATACACCACCTTATTCCGCCCAGTCATGGAATGTGGCTGTCCAGTGGTTTAACGTTACTCCACGAAAATGAAAACGATGCTCAATCAATGCCTTCGTGCTTGTATCGAAATGCGGAGCCCTAAACCTGAGTAAAAGAAATCCTATCGCAACGAGGTTTTGCATTACGAATTCTAATTTAATAGTCACTGTTAGTTTATTACTAAACTACTTATCTGAAGGCACGAACGAAGTTATGTTTTGAGCGCGTTCCAAAGTAGATCATTCCATCGAAAGTGTTTTTGTATGTTGGCCAGATTGGCTTAATTCATAATGCAGTGATACACATTGATCAACCACATGATTCGTTGGGCAGTCTATTAAAGACTATTCTAAGAGAACGATGTAACAAGAGCTAGCCTGAATAATATCCGACTTAGCAGATGATAAATAAAAGGAGGGACGCAACCCCATCAAACAACCAACCTGTTGTCAGATTAATAAGTTGGCCATTGGACCCTTATGGCCAATTTTTTCGTAGATGTTGTGGTAAGATTAGAACTATGCCAAACAGAAAAACCAATATAAAAGAACAATTAAATAAGAAACAATAAACAAATTGGAAAGGTTAGATTGTTTCTTACAGCCCTGTGCAAAATAATAAGATCATGTTCGACTTTTTCACTACTTTGCTTAGAAAAGGCCCGTTATCCGGAATGACACCGAAATTCGGATTGTGCAAAATAATACCACCAAGTGCAAAAGCTCATATATATGAAGTAATAGTCAACGGAATAGTGAAGTTTTTTGTTTTTATTTTTGGTATTGGGTAAGTTCTTGATCGTGTATCCTTTGTTTTTTAAGTACGGCTTCACAAGGTTTTGTCATGGAGTCGATTATCTGACATCGCTGAACAGGGATATTCTTTCACGCAACCTGCACAACTTCCCATAGCTGTTCTGTATTTTGGGTGTTGCTTCATAAACAGCTTACTTTACATCTGACCAAGGGTTTTCAATGAGATTCAGGTTCAAAGACTGAGGCGGCCACTCCATAACTTGAATGACATTGCTTTGGAAAAATTCTTTGGACAGTTTGCTCGTGTGTTTGGGGTCATTGTCTTGCTGTAGAATCTATCTAAGCGGCATATTTCACTCCGCGTAAGGTTGCATGGTTTCTCTCATCTGCTGACGTTAACTCCGGCGGTCATAATCGGTTTTATCCAAAAATTGGGACCAGTACCATTACAGGAAATTAATTTAATTTTTGCTCCGCCGTGCTTTACAGTATTGATAGTACACTCCGGTTGAAACTATTGATTTTTGCGAACAAATGTCCTGGTCCCAGAAGTACAGTATAAAACTATTTTGCATTCGTCCGTCCATAATATATTGCGCCAATAAGAGTGTGTTCCCAGTTCAGGTGCTCTTTCCCAAATTTGGTTCCTTTTAGTAGGTTAATATTTGACTGTAGTGGTACCTTTCTGGGACTTTTGGCAGGTAAATTCTTCTTTACCAGCCTTCTTCTTATTGTTGATGTCGCCACGGGTAAATTTAACTCCTCTTTTATTTCATAAACGGGTTACGTTTGACTAATCTTACTATTTGTCATTTATAGTTGAGGGTTAGTTTCGGTTTTCTTCCTCTTTTTTCTTCCTTTTGAACGTTTTTTTTTTTGGCATTTGCGATCATTTTATTTGAACACCCAACGATTTCACTTCTAAATTTGTAAGTTTTATCCTCATAAAACAATTTTTTTATAAAGGCACGTTTCTCGGGAGTACAATGTACACCACCATCCAGTTTACTTTGCTTACTTTACGGGACTTTTTTAAATACAAGATGCATTTTTTTCTTATCTTGTTTATGGGTTTTATGACTGATTTAATAGAGATGCTGTGCAATAAATATGAGGCGCCTGACTGAGCATAGAAAAAAGTAATTAGCATAACAGTGACAAAGTCGAACATGTTGCTACTATTTTGCACAGTGCTGTATAAGGTTATTTTAAGTTAGGTAAAGTAGTCTTAGTCAAAATATTCATATCTATATTATTCATATTGTTTGGGTAGTTAGCAGTGACTTGAGTTAAACATTTGATCCTACGAAGAACCATTGTTCCTACTCCACTCTTCGGTTGGATGACGCAGTTCGATATTTAAGCCGACAAAGCAATTCAACAAAGGGATGAAAAGGGTACTGACAGCTAAAGAAATGTTTTCCTAGGTAATGCTGATGCTATTAAGTCAACCGTTTCGCTACAACATCAACGGAATGTCTATCACTATTTTATTGCTATTGTAACAAAAATATAATCTAATGAGTTAGCCAGTGGCATTCCTCCCCTCCAAGAATTTACCGGCAAGCTCGCCTTACAAGAAATGCCTACCCATTCACTCTAAAGCCCACCTTCGGACGTACAGTTTCATTAAGAGACTCGTTTTTCAGCCCCACCACACAAATATGGAATGCTCTTTCCAGCCAAACTTTCCCCCCTCATTACAATCATTACATTACATTACATTTTGCTCCGGCACCTCCCTTCCCTCTCTTCCTACCACCCGTGCAGTGACTTTATTCCGTACAGTAAATGGTACTAAACATACTCTTTACCGCGCGCCAATTATAAAAAAAAATTTAAATATTGCTGAGTCATGCAACTATAGGGCAGAGCAGATGAAGGATGGTTTTTGGTTCCTCTTTATACTTAAAACTTCTATAACTTTTGTGCTAGCCAATTAGCTCATGCCCGATCTTTTGAGTGATAGAAGCAGTCTAGAGCGTATAGGAGCAAAGCAGGGCTTATTTGTTTTTGGTTTGAGACGCGTCATACTTTTATCTTAGGTGATCAACTTAAGCTTACATTTTCTTGTTATGTAACTGTAGGGAAAATGCCCTACACACAAACCATCACAATACGACCGATCGACGAGAGAGAGACGAGGAGAGCTATGTAACTAAACAAACGAACGAACTCATACGCGGACAGAGCAACTGACGAAACAACTCATTCGAGGTTATCGTTAGCCTTAAGTGCTACCTGTCTATCCGTACGAGAAAAAACTTTTCCACTTCAGTTAGGGCGTTGCGGATTGTGGTCGACCGACCAGAAATAGCGCTCTGAAAACACGGCTACGAAGTTTTTTCCCCAAATGAAGCATGAGATTGCGAAATTGAAAAAGACGTCTAGTACGTTTTTGGGGGTGGTAGGAATTGTCCCACTTATGCATACGGTTGCAAGTTGTTGAACAGTCCTTAGAATATTATACTTAGAAATTGTGTCTAGTCCAGGCCATCACACTAAAACGCCGTATTATATTTGAGAACAACTAATAATTTCATTCAAGAATTACTTTTAATGACAAAATTCAAGAAAAAAATATTCTAAACATGATAAGTAAATATGAGGATAATGAAATTTTATTTCAAACAGGGACTGAAAATGGTAATAACACGAACCAAAGCATAATGAAATGTTTGTCTGCCCTTAAGGAAAATATTCTAGTTCAAAAGGATGTACTAAAAACAGCCAGGATGATGCCATTTGTCTAAAAAAAAGCTACCCACCTTGAGTCTCTTTCACTCGTGGGTGTACAATAACTCGCACAAAGTGAGTAGAAACCGAGACTGACTACTTGTGCTACTCTTTTGTCCGTTTTTTTGTAAATATTGCAACATAAGGGACAAGTGCCCTAAGCGCAGTCTTGTGATGAGCTTGAAAGGTGTTCAGAAAGTCATTGAACAATGTACGGCTAAAAGAAGTGTGCGTCTATGTATCTAACAATTCCATGATCTTGGTGGCAAATTGACATCGTCAACACGTGAAATTTTTCGACCAGGAAACTTTTTACACAATTAACACATAATTGGTCCTATTGTGTGACGTCTTACTCCACCTTGTTGGAAACGTTCTTCTTCATGACTTTAATCGTGCGCCCATTGGCATTTTCAACGAAATCAATTTTCACTTTGTACGGATGCAACGAATTATCTTCAAACACTTTTGTGTGTCCTTGGCAATTTGGTTTGTTTACATACGCACTGCGTGAGAAATGTGTTTGACCACTGAGGAAAATTTTATTCGAAAAAGCGTTGGTTATTGCCTGTTGTTCCAGAAGAAGAGTCAATAGGCTACAGATGTTAGGCTTAACTTTATAGCAATAGAAATGCAGATTCAAATACGAGATACGTCCTACAGAATTGATAAATTCCCATCATGCAACCTGCATTTACAGCTGTAATTTTTTCCACTGACCTTTCATGTACAGGCCTACCGAAATCAATAAAGCTTTCAATCTCTTAAAATTTCTTCACAATTTTACTTGGAAAGTCGGTCGATTATGACGACTATCATCATCGCCAAATGTGCGAAAAGTAAATATGTTTGAAGTTTCAATAATTTGTACGCGTTGCTCGTTAAATATTCAATATTTATAATAGTTAATGGAAAGCAATTGTCTCATATGTGGACATATCAAATTACAGTTGATTTTGGCAAATGTCCAATGCCAACGCTACGAATTTGAAAATACAGACTGAATGAAGCTCTATTACAGTGTCCATATGTTGTTTTCCAATATTCGTAACCCCTTGCAACCGATTTTTAAAATCTTTTGAAAGGAGCTGCAAAGCCATATGCTTCCCTTTCATTCAATGATAATCCATGTTTGTGTAACAAAAGGTCACGAACGCACCCGGGCTGTATGACTATATGGTGAGAAAAGTCTATGGCCTTCCTTTCCTTAGAACCATTGACAGATTATTGTTCTTCAGTATCTGTAAATACAAACACCACGAAGAGGTGATTTGGGGTATTATTTCATGTTTTCATATTAATCGGTTTTTGGAAGTTATTTTTAGAACGACAACAATGGCAAAGTACTTATAAGAAACGAGTGTGTCCAGCAAGTACGTTCAATTCGAGTTAATCTCAGTTAAGGTCACCTGGAATACAATTTAGGGAGACGTTTCAATCGAAATAAGTTGGATAAAAGAATAATATTGACTGAGATTCAGGCATTAAGATATGTTTATTTATTTATTTATTTATTTATTTATTTATTTACTATTCCATGAAATCTCTGTACATTAAGCTTCTAAAGAGACTTTTGATCTTGCACAAGTATTAAACAATTATGTAAACAAAATATAAAAAATAGAAGTTAAGAAAATGCCAGATATAGGAATGAAGAAGAAAAGAGATAGAGTAGAGAGAAAAAAAGTCGGAAAGTAAAAAAGAGAACAAATTTTAATTAAATTTCAGTTAGACTAAACATTCACTATCATGCTAAGTATTTCGGTCATATAAGTTAAATAACTCTTTCTTAAATCGTTTCTCTGACTTTAGACTTTTTATATTTGGGGGCAGTTGGTTCCAGAGGTGAGGTTGACGACCACTAATCAACGATTTATGCCTTGGTGGAATAAGATTTAATGTTCTTTGAGATCGCACAAATCTTAGTTTCGTGTACAGGTAATCAGGGGTTTTGCTATTTATTAACTTGAACAAGGTAAGGAGTGTTCGATAGTTAAGAAACTCACTTAATGTGCCACCGACGATTTGTTTAACAAAGTACGAGGTATGATCAAAGCGCCGTAGATTAAAAACATATCTTACACAACTGTTAAAAGCTACGTTCAATTTCCAAGTCGATTCCGAATCACGATTGGAAAATAACTCACATCCGTATAAAATCGTTGGCAAGATATATGCTTTCACTAGCTTAAGTTTAGCCTCAACGGGTAGATATCGCTTGGTTGGACTTAAGCCACGAAGAATACAGTATATTTTGGATACGATGCGGTTTACGTGTGTGTTCCAATTCAGACACTCATTAAAGTATATGCCCAAGTTTTTAAATTGTTTAACAGTGAGTATGGGGATGATTGTTTATTTTCGACCAATTATGGTACACATCTGTAACTCATAAAAGAAAAGTTGTCGATAATTGGACGATTGAAACTTACTTCATTGTCCATTACCAGAATTGTGGGTGCAGAGAAATAATACAAAATTTTGATCAGTTTATTTTGTAAATGGAGTGCAGATTTATCTTTTAAGGAAAATAATTTTTCAAACTTTGACATTTTTATCTGTACATGTAACAAATTTTTTTTCTTCAATTTCCAAAATGTCTAAGTGGAATATTTCTGTAGGATAAGTCGGAGTTGGTGTATTTTCTGAAATTATAATTGACTAAAGAAAAGGTCTTATGTTCGAAAGAAATGAAAATAAAATGAAAAGAATTTGAAAGAAAATATCACGAATTAAAAAATATAGTGTTGAACGAAGTCCTAAACTGCAAACACATCTGCAAATTCACCAAATGACATTAGAAGCATTTTAAAAGTCGGTTTGAAAACTCGAACTTCTATTGGTTTCTGTTCTTGTGTCCGCGAGTTTAAAAAAAAAAAGGCAAAGAGAAAAAGTGGCCAGCGATTCGATTCCTGCTTGAAAGGAAATCTCGTAGCGAAATCAAGGAGCACTTGTGTGCTGTGTACTCCTCTCCTTCGGCTGCGAACGTCAAAAATTCGTTTAACAAATTGCAAATTGGTTGCACGTCGGTTTTTGATGAACCACATCCGGGTGCCCCGTAAACAGCCACTATGGAGGATGAGGTGACAAAATCCCACGATTTCATATTGGTAAACCACGAATTAGAGAGATTGCTGAAACAGTGGTGATTTCAAAAGTTCGTGTGACTCAAATCAAACATGAACTTTTTTTTTATTGCATAACCTTTTGTTCTTTTTTAGTTTGCCTGTGCTTAAAGAAATCGAGAACCCGAGAGAATTCAAGTCACATCGAGGCGGGGGTATGATTGAAGAAAATGGTAGGAGGCACCGATGCTGATTGCAAAGTTAGCAAAAACATAGAGTTAGGAAGAGCATTACATATTCGACTGTAGAAGAAGTCACTAAGTTTAACTGTACGTTGGAAAGTGAGAGTAAGGGCGGGCATTCCGGGCGAGGCTTGAATAAATAGAGAGGAAGAAAGGCATTTGAGTAATTGATTTTAAAAGAGTTACGAGACGAGCCTTTTTCCGATGTTCTGGGCTTAGCAATATTGTCGTCTCCTATTTTTGCTACCACACGCTCCAAATAGGAGCATTATACTTAAACTTGAGCCGTGTATAGGCCTCCTTTTTTGGAGCCAAATCAGAGGGAATAAAATATTTCTACCATTCTGATGAACATTAAGTACATTATCCAACAATAAGGACTTGAAATTATGTAACCTTTAAACCAATGTCATTTAGTGTTTCTTACGAAGATACTTTAACATTTATATGAATTTAAGAAAAAAATTCCATTTTTTGTTCCTATTGTTTAGAACATTAAAAATTTATATTGTATTAAAAAATAGAATTTGTTTTCTTTGTAGTCGAATTCTTCTTATAAACTCATTTGTTGGTACGATATAAACCTCGTCAGTACTATGTGGAAGGTTATCGAAGTGATGTTTTCTACTTGTTGCCGTTATCTCTTCATTTACAGTAAGCGGTATATGTCAGCACAGCATTTTAAGTGAACAACTCGTAAGATTGCAGATTGATGTAAATTTTGCTTTGTAAGGGTGGTCCAACCATAAAGCTTATTATGAATAGCACCTAACGATCAAGTCTTTGCGCAACTAAATCTAACTCCTATGACGTCTGAATGGAGGCGTCATCGGGCCGTATATCCTCGAAGATTTGGTCGACCAAGCAGTTACCGTGAGTGGTGATTGCTTTCTCGACTAATGGGACTGCAACTACAAGTAGATGTGACTCTTTTCATTACTCTTCATTTAATCGCAGGTACAGATTTTTCAACTGAATCAAAGACAGTCTGAACTAACTCCCTCGATATATTGGTTGTTTAGTCGCATCGTAATTCTTCCATATCCTGGATAGATTTCATGTGTGTCAAGGTATACGAAAGCCTTCTCTTATGAACAAGTCGACTAAAACAGCACCTTTTTGTAAGATATGGGAGATAATTGTCTTCTTTTTGGAGTGGCACATAAGTGCATTCATTTTACTTGTGCAAAAACTTTCTACATACATAAACCACGAAGTCTAAGTTTTATGTCAATCGTGCAATAATCGACAAAAGCATAGAAGAGAGTTGAAATGACCCAAAGTCCTGCTCTACAATCTATTGAAAAGCTAAGTTGAAGATGCAAAATGTGCTTTAGGCGTTAACAGAAAAAACATAAATTTCTCGACTTTCGTAAGGCCCAACCATAAATTACACAAACTTTTGACCAAGAATAGGATTCAAAAATATATTTTTACAGAAGGTATCCCTACGTTCCTGCTTCATTTAATCTGTCAAATAGTAACAATTTCTATTACTCATCTTTTACTGGCTTTACAGTACGGGTTGAACCTGTATCTCAACCAACAAATTGGTTAGGTTCCTTTTCCACTCGTGTACGCCATCCTAATGAAGGTCGTCCTCAGTGACATAGTTCCAATTGGCTTGGATTCGAATACATTTCGGGCCACAGCAGAGGTATCCATTCGAACTACGAAGCCTAGCCATCTTAGGCGTTATATTCGAAGACGCTTGATCAGGCACATGCTGCCGTACAGCCTATAAAGTTCGACGTTGAGTTTTCTATTTCAGACGCCATCAACTCAAACAGAACAGAAAAAAATCGCACGCAGAACCTTTCTCTCAAGAAAAATGGCTTCCTTATCCGCTTTTAGTAACATATAAGTTTCCGCGCCGCAAGGGAGGACTGCTAAAATCAAGCTGTTACACAAGGCCAGATTAGTCTTTCGAGAGGGGGCTCTTTTGCTTAGTTACCTTTTGAGCGGAAAGGGCCAGCCATTGGCAAACTTGATTCTGCGTCTGATTTCAGTACTGATGTTGTTGTCCCTATTTACCGCGGAGTCGTGGTAGACGAAGTCCTTGACTTCCTCAAAGTTTCTGCTGCCAGTAGTGCACTTGGTCCGAGACATCGATGTTGTGTGTCCTTCCTCGATGATATCATATACATCGCCTTGCTGTCATTTATCGCCAAACCCAACTTATCCGCTTCCGCTTAAATGCTAATAAACGCCTTATTAACGGCTTGCTTTTTTCGTTCAATCACGTCAATGTTGTCGACGTAAGCTAGCAATCGAACTGACTTTTGGAAGACCATGCCGACTTGTGCTGACTTGTGAGTTACGCTTCTTCGATCTTCTCCAGAATGATATTGAAGAAGTCATTGGACAGCTCGCCGCCTTGTCTAAAACCTTTTGTGACACCAAAGGTCTCGGTGGGTTTATTCCCGAGCTTGACGGAGCAGCGAGAGTTCTCCATTGTCAACCTACATAATATGACGAGTTTTGTATGAATGCTAAGACTATACATGGCACTGTATAGCTCGTCTTTATGCAAGCTGTCATATGCGGCCTTAAAATCAAGGTGGTGCGTGTCGGTATGTACTTCTAACGTTTTTTCCAGAATCTGCCGTCAAGTGAAGATCTGGTCTATTCCCTGACCTGAAACCACACTGATAAGGGCATATCAGGTTTTTGACGAACGGTTCGTTCACGCCATACGGCAGAGAGGATCTTGTATACAATGCTATGCAGTTGCTATTAAAGGGGTTTCCGTTCTTGTGAACCGGACAAATGGCACCGAAATTCCAATCATCGGGCATGCCTTTAACGAGGTCATCGTCGTTTGCCTTAAGTAGTTCTGTGGACAGCTCGCTTGTCCCAGCAGCTTTGTTCTCCTTCAGTTTCGATATTTCTGTCTTAACCCCGTCTTAGTCAGGGGGGACGGACATCTTGTGTATTATCATCATTCAATTTCTATTGCCGCCATTTTAAGCTATTACCAAACACAAAAACTAAAATTCGACAATATACAGTTGAGCACAACAACAATCATTTTATAGACAGCTATTCGCAGAAAAACGAAGTCCCTTCTCCTCTTCATTGCCCATAATAAATTAAACGTTTGCTATTCAAAGGAAAAGGAGAAGGGGAATCAATAAGATTGCTCGCAGGATATTCATTTCCCTCTTCGATTGCACACCATCCATTGCGATTTTAAATCCCTCAATACTTCTTCGCATAAAAGACCAATAAATCTAATTCTAATCTTATATATGAGCAGGGTTATGACTCCGGGGCACCGTCGTATAACCCTGCGTAAGCAAATCCTCATGAAAACAAAACTTTTCACTAACTCAGCGAGATTTTACGGGATCCCAAGACAGTTTACTCGTCTCGTAATCTCTCCCCCATTTTATCCAAAGTAGATGACTTGACCTGCTTTTAACTAGATTTGCTTACTGCCTGACTTGTGAACTCATTCGATAAATGACATAGTGACTCCTAAAAATGTATCCTTTAGGCTGGTTGGCAACAACTATTAAATAGCTTAAGCTGAAGCAATAAACAAAGCAAACCGGTCTTTCACGTACAAGTTTCGAATTTAAATCGCTGCCTTAGTGCCGGGCACACCACCGGAGTGTGGACCGTCAACAATGGCCATGCCGACTGTTCTAAGTTTATTCTGTCGTAAAACACAGACCGAGTGCTGTCAGAAAAGTGCGAATTGCTTCACAAAAGGGAACCAGCACAAACAACGAGGGTATCATCGATCGCCTTTTGTCCACCAGTGGCGTTTTTTCTTTTGAGTTCACAAAAATCACAGCAGGGCTGAGTGCACTGACGGTAAATGGGGATGACATAAATGCGTCAATTTAAATACCTTTTTAACGTGTCATTTCGTTTTCTCCTTTTTCATTTTTTGCTGGATGTCTGATGTCTTGCGCCTTTTAGCAGACGTGCTGTTATGAGTGGAAAGGAGTGGAAGGGGAATTGAAAAGAAATTAAAGGTTTTTCTTTCTCTTGCAGGTTGTCTGCAATGATGATGGAATATTAGAGTTGTACCTTCAGGAATTTTCGGTGTCCAGGGCTTACATTCAGTAAGCTCTTGAGTTTTTCATGTACTTTGTTCTCACACAAAGGGGCAGACTTGTACTTTGAATTTTTCCCGAAAGTGAGGATTCCCGACGTCAATGCAAATTAATTAAACCCTCATAGAGTATTAAAGTTGGTTTAGGCCTTTGTGCAATCAGATGATTTGTCTGTGGCTTGAATTCAGAATGGAAAAAATTGCGAATCTGCTTTTAACACCCCAAAAGTTCATTTAACCACGAAAGTTACGGACTGTTTGAAGTAGTGCGCAAGTGCATAGACTCACAAATGGTGAGTTGGATTCCTGGAGTGAACAAGTTTTCATTTTCAATCTCCCTAAACTTTGCCCTTTTGAATTGGCAACAAATCATAGTTCCCTTTTATTGGGAACATAACAATTAAGAAACTATGCTCTGTTCCTTTGTGAACTGTAAGCTACCCAATTAATTTATATTTGCTCTCCAAATACATGAATTATGTTCGAGTTTAGAGAAATCCGTTTGTCTATATATAAACTACGACAATTACACCAGCCTTGAAAAAAACGGCTAAGAGATTACTTCCACTTCCAAGTGTGCGGTCGGCAGATAGTACACTCTGACTGACTCGAACTGCAATCATCTTCAGACTGGTGTTCGAAGAGCTTAGCATTCCGGTAACAGCTAACCGCTGATACTTGAGGCTAAGAAAACATTTGACACATAATTGTTTGATATTCAGGAACTGTTCAGAAATTTCTAGAAAATGGCTAAAAAATCCCTCAGTTAGAAAGCGTTATAGAGAAAAAAAGTAAGTGGTACAAAATACTTAAGGAGGGCCAAGAAAGCACTATAGATGAGGCATGGCCAGAACGACCAATCAGCAGAAGGCTGTACCTGAAGAATACTTTCCAGCATGTTTTGAAAATCGGAGAAAAACACGTCTACTATCTACTAAGTATGAAATAAATTTCAAAGAATAAATAAAGACTGTTAATAAGTTCCCAGTATTAACAGTTTTGTGTTTGCCGTGGCGTAGTGGGTAAGTGCGTCGACTTACACTACGAAGGTCCAACCTTATATTTTTCACGACTGCTGACTACACTCAAAGTGTGCGAATTGTCTATTAAATGCTTCTCAAATCTCGCCGTTCGAAGGCAGCGAAAAACTGTGTGCCCCATCTACTCGTGGGAGAACAATAGCACGCATAACACATGCTTGGTGCAGAAGCTAAAGTCTGGACCCTTGTAGTGCCGCTTAATTATTATAAAATTATCAGTTTTCAGTGATTAGATGTATGCCTTTGAACATCACACAAGTTAGGGGACCTTAATTATTTTTATTAATCCCAACTTGGAGCGATGTAGTCCAAGTGACTGGTAAAAAATACATTCTCTCTCCAAGCTGGTAACATGAGCTACAATCATCTGAGCACAATACGGCCAAGCAATGTAGTCAGAAACTTGAATAGAGTCTTTGCTTAAGTGCTGTGGGTATTCGTAATTCTCAAGTCATGTCAGTTTAGAAGATGAACTTTTGTCTTTTCAAAATCATCCACATTTTAGCATAACATATTGAGATCATAATTTAGTCATCTCCTTCAATCTTATTTCACGGAGATCAACACGAGTCGTATTCATCGAAAAGAGGAAATTTCACCATTGAACAAAATCTTACATTGCTGCAGATTCTAGAAGCCTAGGTCGCATACGACAGCTTTCATGAAGACTACACTGTGCCATGATTAGTTTTGAGATTCCAATCAAACTCGCCAAATTGTGTTGGATAGCGACGAAGAACTATCGCTGCGCCGTCAAGGTAGGTAACTAACTGACCGAAATGTTTCTGGCAAACAAAAGGTTTTAAACGACGCGATGTGCTGTCATGTAGCATTTCAACGTCATTTTAAAGAAGATAGTGTGAAAATTCCCCAACAGAGGTACGAAAAACTAAAGTTGAAAGTATACGCGGACTACATTGACGTGATTGGTCAAACACAGTGAATTTGTGAATTTTTTGCTAGTATTGCAATAGAGGTGTCCAAAGTGGGTTAATGGTGAGGGAGGACGTACAACATTAACGCTTCTGCCAAATCGTCACCGTGTGCAGACATAACTTTGAGGTAGTGAAGGACTTAGTGCGCCTCGGCTCTTAAATAAATATAACGAACAGCATAAAAAAACAGATTTAATGCAGAACTACTTAAGCCGCGGTCTCTATGGGCAAATTTTTAGAACAGCTCTTCTGCTCTGCAGAACGCAAAAACTTCCACTGCTCTAATTAGCTGACCTAGACGGTGTTTCAGATAAAGAGAATTTTTAAAAGCTTCTTCTTAAAAATGCTTAAAAATTAAAATTAAAAAAAAAGATTTTTTGTCTAATTCTGTCTAAATAAATATGCCCTCATAATGTACAAGTGGATACCTCGGAATTTTTCCGAGGGCTGCAGCTCACGGATTGCTTGGACAAGATTGTCTATAAGTACTTGGATCGTTTTCAGATGCTTGAAATAACATCGGTCCACCACGGCTCATCACAAGAATAGTTCCCCAGGTGCTAAATTGTGGCAAATTTACGGCTGATAACACAATTTGGGAAGTTGGTGTGCACAAGACCCATAGTCCCACGGCCTACATGGCGCATCATCCTGCATGAACCAGAGGTTGTCTAAATTCAAGTTCAGTTTAAAAAACTTGACACCGTAACGCTCAACGTTGACCAAAACTTTGTTCCCAACTTTAATTGCGAAGAAAAATGACACTCTCTATAGCTGTGTTGGCTCCTCGATAAAGTGCCGGTCTTCCAAGCCCTGGAAACGGCAATGCGTCTCATCAGAAGTGACACTACGGCTCAGACCAGAGCCGTGTTTCTTCTTCGTGTTGTGCTTGCTACTTATCTCTCACGAGCAGAGGGGATCGTAAATTTTTTGTCGACTCCGAAAGGCGAGATTTGAGAATCATATCATAGGCAATTAATGATCTGAGAGTATTGTCAGAAACTCGAAAGAGGTGGCGCCGCGAATAATGAGAGGTGTTCAGTCCGGGAATCGGAATTAGTACCTTCGGCGTGTGAATTGACGCATTTACCCACTAGGCCACCGCGACCTGAATTGAAGATGTTTCGCTCTTAATCGTTGTCCAGTTCAATCTGCTCTGAGGCTCAAAGCACGAAACGATAACGAAGTGGTTAGTCATTCCCCTTCCATTGTTGAGTCTCTTTGTGCATAATTTTCCTTAGACTAGCGGGTATAATGATGTCTTGATATCGATGGCGAGTTGATGTTCCTGTATTGTGTCCGACACTCTCGGCGACAGCAGATACATTCACATCTGGAAGCATCGTGCGACGGGGATCTTAAGTGATGTCGGCTAGCATACCACTCTTAAGGACTTTTTGCACAAAATTGCATACATCTATGGTGAATGGTGGGTGCTTAATTTCGGACAAATTTCTTCTTTCCAAAAAATGCACTTCTTAAGGAAAACAGCACTCTATCTCCCTTTAAGAAAAAAAATATTTTCCAATTTGCTTTATAGAAAAAAGGAAAAAGCGTTTCGTTTCGGTTTCTGAAACTGACTGTAACTGACTTTCCGTCAAAATGTCTACACACAGCTGACAGTGTCAAAATGACTTATGATTTAAAAGAGAGACCGTGACTGCCATCGATGTCACTCTAACACCAGCTGCGTAGGAACTCCTTGTCTCAAAGTCGCAACCGCCGAAACTGCAAAGAGTGTGTTAGTAATCACCTGTAAGAAGAAAAAACGAACTTTTTACAAGCAATAAATCTATGAATCTTAGAAAGCAGTTTAAATTATTCAGCAATACACACAAAGCAACAAGTCTCCTAGCGCTATTTTCCTTCGGAGCTGTTCATCTTGCGCCTGGCATGCCCACAGAGTATACATATGTACTCGTAGATTACATTTCATGCACACAAAATGAACACTCATCATCAGAAGGGGCCTGGGAAGAAGGAGGGAAATCTAATTTTCTGATGAATCCTAAGTATCTTCCCTGCCAAGCCAAACACCTATCATCATCACCTCTGACCTTGAGTCGGCTGCCCTTTTTCATTCACACACCACACACACAAACGTACATTTGCCGCACCCCAGGTTATATATCGTTCGGTTCGTCCTCCACTATTCCAGCGTGTGCTTTTTTTTCTGCACAAATTATCCAATAAAAGTTGTTGAATTGTTATTATTAGATTTGCAGCAGTGGCAGTAGCAGAAGATAGCGCCGGCGACTGGATAAACGTGACTTAGCAATCGCTTCAAAATGAGAAAATTACTGGGCGTGTAAATTACAACGTATCGTTGTATCGTCGGCTCTTCACCAAGTCTCCTCTTTCATGTTCGGTGTTTTTGTTTTTTTTTTTTGCCCTCCTTTATTTCCTAATTACAGGATGTAAGTGAGGGAGATTCTCTCTCTCTCTCTCTCTCTCTCTCTGTTGCCTTTTTTATGTGTATCTCGGTTGGGCCGGGTGCGAAGTGGAAAGAGGGAATCGATTTAATTTTAGGTCAGTTGTTGTACACGTATCCTGTGGTCAACACTCCTCAGTGGTTTCCTCTCTGCTATTATTATCCTCCCATTGGGCTATCTGTGTAAAGCGGCCTGTTTTTTGTGACCCATTGTAGCTGGGGCATTGTGTCCATGGTCGACTGGGACAAGGTTGCTCTCCTTTTGTTGGCCCTTTTTATCTTTGATTGATTGCTAGGATTGAATAATTGATGACACAGTGACAGAGGAAGGAAAACAAGAACGACCATCAAAATGACAACCAGTTGAATGTGCATGCTGCGATGACAAATTAAATCGATGTGTACACAATTGAATTTGGCTCTGTAGTGTATTTTATCTCCATCCCCTGTCTCTCTCTGTCACCCCTGCTCTCTTTATTGATTGTGTTTTGGGAATGGTGCAGAGTAACATGGGATGGAATGCGCAATTAAAGCCCTTTGAATCCCCAGAGAGACCGCCATTCTGGGCTTATCACACATGTGCTGTTAAAACATATCTGACAATTTGACGCAGTACTTGTCCCTTTACTGTCAGAGTGTATAAAGGGGCCAAAAAAGGTTGAAAGCACTGTTGGATTAATGCAATTTCACCACGTCAATAAAAGTTAATTCCTAAAAATGCTAACTTTGAAATCCGTTGAGGAAAATACCTCCATGCTGGCATGTGGATGCCAAAGGTGGCAATCACAAAGGGACGACATTTGAATTGCAGTAATTCGCATGCTATCTGTGTGCACAGTTTAATGTTCACAACGTGTGTACATCTTGAGTTCCTTAAGGACTTCTGCTGAGATTAACAGAAATAAGGGTGTAGAATTTTTTCACCTTGGACATTCCACTTTGCGAATGGCATTAGATGGTCACCATGGCGTAGTAAGCGTCGACATACACGCCAAAGGTTCAACCTTGCATCTTTCATGGCACCACCACTTTTGAGTTGCTGACAAGCTTCAGAGTACGAACTGTCTAAAAAAAAGGTTTTCAGATCTCCCCATTCGGACTCGGTAGATTCCCTCTACTCATGAGAGAATAGCAGAGTAATTGCTGCCAAATCCAGATGCTTGTCTCTTTTGGACTCTGGTCCCACTCAATCAAATAACTGCATTCGACGATGTTTTGGATATATAGTAATGCTTTATTCATTTGCAGAAAATGCAAATCCATCTAACTCAAGGTAAGTGTTCAATCCCAGCATGCAAGTTGTGCCCATTTCTAAACTCTATGCATTTAGTGAATCGTCTATCAGATCTTCTTCTTCTTAGCTCGAGACTTCAGACCAGGATGGCACTAGGCTTCAACCCACATACATGTTATTTCGCGAGGTGCTACAATTTTTTACACTAATCTGCATTATGTTCTCCTCCACTTGCGTGTCATATTATTCGAAGACGTCCTCTACTGCGTTTTCCCATTGGTTCAAACTTAAAGACTCTTTGGGCTTTAGCTGTTTTTTCCATACACTCTGCATGACCTACCCATTTAAAGTGTTGTATATGCAGATGCCCTCCAAATGTCATCAAAGCAAAATGAATCAAAGATTGACCACGCAGAAACTTTCTGTTGAGAAGAGCAAGGGCTTCCGGCTTTGAGAGAGTCGTTGCCTCCTTACCATAAAGTAGAAAAGGTATGATTGACCACGCAGAAACTTTCTGTTGAGAAGAGCAAGGGCTTCCGGCTTTGAGAGAGTCGTTGCCTCCTTACCATAAAGTAGAAAAGGTATGATCAAGGTGCTATACAGTGGTCCTTAGAGAGGAGCACTGCTAGTCAATTGCTTTTTAGGCACTTAGGAGTTGCTTATACTCTACTGTACTCTTTAATCTTGATAAAGTCCTCACTATCTCAAAGTAGCCAAATGTGTGATGAGCAGAAGTCGAATCTTGGAAATTGGGAGTTCGAGTCGATGTGTTGAACCAGTCCGCGGCTATTACTTTATATTGTATTATATTAACCGTCACCAATTCTTACTACAATAAGGATGGTACACCCCACCTACAAAAGAAAAGTAGAAGCCGTTTAAGAAATAAAAGTAAAATTAATATGCAAGCAAAGGGAGTGCAACTATTAAAGAATTCTATTAGCTACTATCATTCTCTAAGCAAAAATTCGGCAGATATAAAAATTAGAATGGTATGTCTTACAAAAAAGTGCAACGACATCTAGCCTCGAACAAATTACGATAAGCCTGAAACACTAGCTTAGCCGTTTTAGAAGGGGTTCTTTACACAACACCTGCAACCACAAACGAACTAAAGCACAAAATAATCAAAAGGATTAACCACAAGAAACCTCCTAGATATGACCTGGTGACAGGAACAATTTTAGGCCTTAGGCTGCAGTTCTACATGTACATAAAAAAAACTCAAAAGAAAATGTACACCTATGTGATAGCAAATTTAAAGACTAATAGAATAGGTTCCAGGCGTTCGATTTTTGAAATCTTTGATATTTTGAAAAGATTTTTTATTGTCTTATAAGCCAAACGACATGACACATAACATGATAATAAAAATGTATTAAGGAAAAAAAAAAACAAAAAATACTTAATTTTTTTGCAAAGTACACTAAACAAACAAAGTACACAACTCAAAATTAGTACTTTGTGTGTTTCCCTTTTGACTTTAAAATGGCATCTAGTTGTTGATGCATTCAACTCTAGTGTTGCAACCCTTAGTGGTACTTTTTGCTTTGAATATTCAAATAATCAGTTTTATTTATTGTAGTGTCAATAAAGACTAGATTACCAACGCCTAACGCCGCCATACACCCCCCACACCATAACCGAACCGCCACCATGCTTTATGGTTTTATTTACATTCTTTTGTTCAAATTCTGTGTTTTTGCTTCTCCATATTTTGGATGATTTCTTCAAGCCAAATATTTGAAATATACTTTCGTCATTGAAAAGAACGTTATTTCAGAATGATGAACCTTCATTTTTATACTTTTTCACTTATAGTACACGTCGCTTCTGATTTTTTTACAGAAATGTAAGGTTTTTTGCGAGGTACCCTGCCATGTATTCCATCACGATGTTGAATCCGTCTGACAGTGCTTGCGCTAATGCTGACTCCAGAATCTTGTGTAATATTGTCCGCGACTTTTACCGCACTTGTTGCTGGATTTATTCGTTCTTGCCTTACGATCGTGCATCAACTGTCACATCGATCACTTATGCTCTTAAACTTCGCAAGTTTTTCCAAAATTTTCTTGACATCTAGACGCTTCTTTTGCAGTTTCACGTAACGATTTCCCTTTCGATCTTAATTTTATTATCAGTTTTCGTGTTTCAAGTGCACTCTGTTTATGCGAACAAACTTGGAATTAATTGAAATATTGCGGAAAGTTTTCCGTTTAACGTATTTCCCATAGTGTGTGCCTCAAGCTGTACGAAACTTTTTTTTTTACTTTGCTTGCTAGTGTATCTACACTTTTTTGATGCGAAGTATTTTTTTTTTGTTATTTTCTGAATAAATTTTTAACTTTTATGTTATATGTTATGTTGTTTGGTAAGACAATAAGAAAATCTTTTCAAAACATCAAAGATGTCAAAAATGGGACGCTTGGAACCCATTGTATTACTCTTTTATATTGTTTAGTGTACGCTGTTTTTTGAATCTCACAGTATCTCACATGGAATGGTCTAGTGAAAATACAAAAAATGGAACCCTTGTGCACCTACTAGTCTATTACCTATCCTGTCTAACATATTTGAAACTACTTAACTTGCCTAGGGTCCACACAAAACAAAATAAAACCTAACCTCCAATTTCGAGACGACATCCTTCATACATACAACAGATCCATCAACTCAACAAACCTTGAAGAAACAAGATCCGCGCGCTCTCTCTCTCTCTAAACATAAACTAAAGGCTGATTCATCGTGAGGTTTGATTTTCAGTGTGTTTGTTTGACACATCACGATTTTTGTTCACTACCGCTTGGCAAGTCGTCATGGAAGGACTCACAGCACAACAGTGTCTTTAAATTGTTAATCTGCATTACGAAAATCAGCGTTTTGTGAAAAAGTGTTTTCCTTACAATTCGTGGAGCCTAACGTGTGCACAACGGACCTTCTGAAACGAAAATTGCCAACACTATTTGTAAATTTGAGTCCCACTCTATAGTGGAGGATGATACTCGGCTGGTTAGACCACATACAAGAGGCGGTAAAGAAACGATAGCAGCTGTAGCTGAAAGAAGAAGACTGCGACGATTTTCCAACTTGTTCGAGAACTGAAGCTAGGTGAATTGAATTTGCGTTATACTTAAAGTTAGTGGGCTCAGGGAAGAAGTTAAAAAATATCCGGGTCTTATCGTGCTATTTTGTTTAGTGATGAAGCCTATTTCTGGCTCAACGACAGCATTATAAGAGAGCTACAATTACAGGTCTCAGTGAGTTTTCGTATCACAGGACGGTGCTACGAGCTATACGGCATAATATGGACTTCTTAAAAACTCGTTTTATTGAGCACTTAATTTTGCTCCTAGATCCTAGATCTTGGATCCGTGGCACCTAGATTGTGCGATTTTCAATCTTTAGACAATTTCCTCTGGGAAAATATTTATAAACACGCAGGTTTTCAGGAATTGGGCAGCTACTTCAAATCTCAGATTTCGACAAAAACCCACGGCACCAGAACGCATGCGAAACATCGTTTACAATTCATTTTGAGGCTTAGGAGGGACCCAGTGGCTTTCGGAAGATATCATGGATTTCGGCTCAAGAACTGAAAAAACTCAAAGTGCTAGCATCGTGAAGAATAGCCGAGAATGCCACTATAACAATTTTTAATTCTCTCTTTAAAGTTATGTGTTTTGTTCTACACTACAAAGCAATCCTTATGATAAATCACCTCTTATATAATATGTAACCTCTGCGCTTAGTATCTCAAGGACATATGCATGAAACCGAAAATTTCCCTAAAATCACTTAAATATCAATTACTTAGTATCCAAGGACAAATGAAAAGCAAATTGCGAATAATATTGTAAAATTTATTTGATTTTCAAATCACAAATAGAAAGGCGAAACTGAATGTTCTCTAATTACGCCGAAAATATCATCTTCTGGTATGCACTCCAACAAATGCTAAACTCCCTTGTCATCTTGTGGAGTGATGAACGACAGCTTGTTATCACTTCTAAATTTACGAGCGTTAATTCCACGGATTTTATGACTGCTTGACTATACGTGAGGATGCAAATCTGACGGTCGGATATTACGTTCCACTTAAGCCTCAACGGTGCTTCACGGATTATCATAATCTCTGCCTGAAACATGCTACAGTGACCAGAGGGATAGGGGGTAGATTTCCTTTATCATTCGAGAAAATACCATCGCCGTCCTACGATGGTGTAGGTAGAAATCTGTGAGAATGTAAAGCATTGCGTCCTCAGCAATGGAAGTTTCGCAATTTCTGAGCGGAAGAGGCTGTGGTGTGATTAGGGTGATGCAAGTAGGACTTGTTTGAGTGTGCTGCTGAAGTGATCCTTAGGGGATCGGGTGAAAGGAGAAGTTTCCATGGGTGTATTTTTGAATGCGCAATCTATACAAATGCAAGTTGGTCCCTCAAAATGCTAAAATATTGAAATAAATGCAAAATGCTACATTTATCTTACAGGGGTAGCCTCTTCAAAAGAGGGGTAAGGAAGGCTTTGACAAAAAAAAAGTTTGCATCTAATTTGACCCGTTTTGCAGTGAAAAATGGTGCACTAATGTTAATGTTAAACTATTAAAAACACACAGAGATATTAATTCTATGTTGTATTTAAACAAGTACTCGTAACAGAACACTTGAAAAATAACACTTTAACAAAAGATTGTGCTTTGCAGGACTTATAGGTGGAAACACGGATATCATTCCCAAGCTTTCCTTATCTTTCAGGTTTAGTAACAGCAGCACAATTCTCGGCTTTGTCGAACACAATGTGAACAGAATACAGTATATCGGGGGACTCAGAGACCTCATCAATAAACATGAATGCATGTTTGACATGTCCTACACCAATTAAAGCAACCAAATATTCGCTATGAAACCTGATAAAAGGACATGTACCATCACATTATCTCATGGTACTTGGGCCAAAATAGACACCAAAAAAACAAAGTCTTTGTTAGGATTGTTTTTAATTACGTATAAGGACTTTTAAAGACTCCAAAAGTATGAAAAAATTAAAAAAATAATAACAAGGCAAAGACGTTACAAAACCAAAATTAAAAGGTCTGCTACCAATTGTTATCTTTTTCCGTACCACAAATTGGACATCGACAAAATAACACTTCTATTAAGCTGGTCCACTGAGTGACAAACGACTTCAATGCACACAAGTTCTGCTAGCACTACTGCATCAGTTTACTTAGACATTGCAAATGTATGACACAAAGGACTACTTTTTTACTCAAGTCGAAGATACCGGACCATGACTATCTCATCAAGGCTTACTTGGACAATCGACTCGAAGGACGAACATTCAAACTTACGTGGAATTGAAGCAGAGGTACCGCAGGGTAGCGTACGAGGTATTATCTTTTATCATTGCGGACATATTTAAGCCAGTCAAACACGACTTCGAACGGGTACGTCTTTACAGTTTCATTTCGCCTGAAGCTTTACTCTATTTAGACCCTAAAGTCCTGATAGGGAAAACTAAACTAAATCCATAAAATCCATTAAGAAATTATACAAGACTCTGTTTACATGCGTCGCAGTAATTTCTTCCCCACACTCATGTGAACAAACTGCTCTAATTTAAACAACGAAACGATGGGCAAAACAAGGTACAGGTTCTACAAATGGTATGTAAAAACAAGTGAAGGAAAAACAGTTCAAGGAATATGCACGACGAAATGGAATCTTACACCTCAAGACTTCCCGACAACTCAGGGAAATATTAGATACACTAATAGACAATTAATTAACTCTGAAGCGGCTATTATTTAAAAACTAAATAAAGTTAAAAACAAATAAGAACAACTATATTTTTTTGAGGGAACAAATCTGAACTTTCCATACAAAACAAACGTTTAATCTACAAGCGCCTAATAAACCCAATGATGAGAAACACGACGGTTAAAATAATCTCTGGTCGGTTGTCAAAATATGGCACTGGTCTTATGATCTAATGTATCCAAGCACGTAACAAATTTCTCTTAAAACAAAGGTAGAGCCTCGGAATAGATATAGCTTAAAAATGGAAATAAAAAAAGACTATGTCGAAGATCAGCGACTACGGAGTCGGGTTACTTAAACCTAGTGACGTAAAGCCAGCAACGGAAAGAGATAGAATTCTCGGCTCAGAAAATTTGGAGAAGCCATCGCCAGTGTCATTCATTTAGAAAAATATGATATGATAAAAATGAGAGGGAACATCTGAGGAACTGACGGAATACTGGCACGAATTTCACTGATAATAGTGCCAATCAATTCTCTTTTGTAATGTGTTGTGGTGCATGCAAGTAAGTGCGTCGACTGCCACGCAAAAAGTCTAAATTCGATTCCCGGACAGGAAACCTCAAATTTTTTCACGACATCACCTTCTTTCGATTTGCTGACAACACTCAAAGAGTATCAATTGTCTATGACAAGCTTCTCAAATCTCGCCGTTCGGAGTCGGTAAAAAACTGTAGGTCCCTTCTACTCGTGAAGAACAGTAGCGCGCACAACCCTAGTAGTTGTTGAAGAAGCAAGGCTCTGGTCCCTTTTAGGCTGTAGTGCCACCCAATTATTATTATTATTATTAATGTGTTGCTCACAGCAGTACAATGAACATGAAGGATTTTATTAATTCATATAGACTGTTGCGACTAAAGTGGAATTTGCAAAGTATTAATTTAGTAAAATAAAGTAATTTCATTATACCTCCGTTATAGAAACACTGATCTCTATGATCACAAATTGTAATAACCGATTTTCGCAAACCCCTGCTGAACCGACTTTGTAGTCAATAGTATCGTTCGTCATAGACAGAAACAGGGGCTAAGAACTATTTGGTGGACGCATAAGAATCTCTCAACTGACAACTTTTCCTTTATTGGTTGAAGCATCCCCTTGAATGTGATTGCTTCTTTCAGATGGTCTGAATGTTAACAGTGCAGAATTGAATCAAAACTAGAAGAGGATAATTCTCTGCCAATCCTACCACCACCAGTTAATCCTGGCTGGTGCACCACGATAGAGATTCATTTTTCACTAGGAGTTATCATCCGCTTCAAAATTTTATCGATTTTGTTGCGATTCAGAAAGAGGGAGAGATTCCATGAGATTATTCTGTGTTAACACGTGTGGCACCCATAATTTTTTTATTTTTTGAATCCGACCTTAGTCAACTGGCTCACAAAAGTCTTTTGTACTATGTTCAGCCACTGAGCAATGAAACAGTGCTAGGGTGGCTGTTGGTTTTAACGATATCCATATTTCTATTAACATGTTTAATAATTGGCCTTCCGGAGCGTGGTTCATCTTTAACCTTACCTTAACCTTAACTTTGTGGAATAGACAAAATAAAAATTGTGCGTTGTTGGTTGTTGCAGTATAAGAATCATATATTCAGGCGCCTTACTTTGTCGAAGAAAACCAGTAAAATACCGCGTATCTTCTTATTCCAAGGGTTTATTCTTCAGACGTGCTCCAATGAAATTAAAACAATCAAATTCAAGATTGAAAAGAAAGCTTTTTTGGAAATACATGTATTCTTAACAACAATGTCGGTTGTAAATCGATGAAATAAAAACTAATCTATCTAATCAAATTTAGGCCTTTGGCGCGTGGGTCGACGCATTTATCCACTATGCCACGGCAACCAACAATTTCCATCTACCCGTGCTAAAACCATTTATTAAGAAAATAATCGATAACTTGTACCTTATATTACAAACTATGCAAATGCTGAATATCTAGAAAGAAAACTATTATTTAAAAGTTGGATCTTCAATGCAGTGTTGAAATTTCACAATTTCATTCTGTACAGTGCGAATGTCGAACCTTTCTGACGCCCAATTTTTATAACGCAATTACAAACTTGCAAAGTTAGAGAAAAACAAAATTAAATTAAGGGGTCATTAGTCCCTATTTCACCACAATTACAAACGTAAAGCAAGGCTGGCCGCTCTCACAAAGAAACACTTATCTCGTAATTTCGTTCAGGACAATTGTGTATAGTTGGAATGACTTGGAGTTTCGCACGACAACTCCAGGACTAATGCTACGCGGATGATATTTGCCCCCTTTCACACAAACTGAGCAACATTCAAGTAGAAAGAGAACACCTCGCAAGATAACCACAATGTGTCGGATTGGAGATAAATATCCAGAGGACTCAGGAAATGAGAATCAAAACCTGCAATAGATGAGATTTTACTATCGACAGGAATCCCAGTCGAATATGTTGATAGCTTCTGCTAGATAATGGAGTAACTGCAGACAGCATCGAAGAAGCAGATTTTAATAACAGACTCCGAAAAGCAAGATCAACATTTGGTCAATTTCGATCTAATAATAACAACTGAGTAGCACTAAAGCCGACAATGGACCAGGGCCTAGCTTCTACAACACCTATTCGTGTTGTGCGTGCTATTGTTCTCTCAAGATTTGAAGGGACCGACAGTCTTTTGCTGAATCCGAACGGCGAAATTAAAGAAGCGTTTCATAGATGAAGAGTACTTTTTTAATGTTTTTAGCAAATCCAAAGAGGAACTGCTGTAAACAAAATTCGAGATGCTCGTCCGGGAATCAAACGTGGCCCTTTGGCGCGTGGGCCGACGCACTTATTCACTACGCCACGCGACCACCAATTTCGATCCACCCGTACATATGTTAAGAAGTTCCCAGGTTTCCAGAAACACGAAACTCAGAATATTCAACTCATACATCAACTCAGAACTGATGTATGGTAACGAAACCTGATTTCCTAAAACATTATTCAGGAACTTCAGTTATTCTGAGCAAACATTATTGGGAACGTGAACCTGTTAGAAATTACAGGAGGGAATCGAATTGCGATACAGATTAAGAGACACAAATAGATATGAATCAGGCATGCCACTCGGAAAAGAGTAGACAACATGCAAAGGGCCAAAGTCCCGAGAATACCAATAGATACTTCTAAAACTAGAAAAATTCAACCTCGCTTGGAAGAATATAAACACAAATGCAACTTACTGAATGAGATGCAGTTGCCTAGTGGAAAACCCTATGTTTCCAAGTGAAGTGAAAGAAGGGAAAGAAAGAAAGAGACTAACCCTTTCCAAAACACTTTCCGGACAACCTTCGGACCCATTTCACTTGCCGCACAAAAATAATTTTAGAATGGAATATTCCAACAGAAATTGGCTTTAAAGACGGTGTGTTTTCTGACTGATTAGCAACAAATAAGCCAATAAGCAGCCCGAATATTTGACTGAAAACAGAAATGAAATTTTAGTCGTTGAAACGTGCCCTTGACCTTAGAGCTGTATTGGCAAATGAAAGGAATTTCGCGAAAAATAAATCTGTATTTTAATTCATCGATTTGGTAAGTAGACAAAATATGCTCCTTACTCAGCGCAATGAAAACTTTGTTAATACCGTCGTTAGGACATCTCGCAAGCTGATGTCTTGCAAAGTCCGCATTGATTGCCTTATTTATTTCCCAACTCACCTAAAAGTCGGATTTGCAAGTATCCAAACATCTGCTAAGCTTGTAAATCTAAAGTCTTTAATCAGTATCCGCGACTCAGTTTTTTTTCTTCCCTTAATCTCCTTGGCATTTGTATAAGTGCTCGCTCCCTCCCCCCACCAAAATTTGTTCACAGCATTTATTGTTTTTTGTGATTACGTAGCCATCACGGATACAAACAAATCATGCTCAATATCCCAACAAGATAAGTAATTACTTAATTTCCATCATTTTTAATTAACGTGATTTATTTCGAGAAATGATTCATATTTTACCGGATCCCCAGCAAACCGTGAGCACTTAAACTTTCACTAAAAGGGACTTCATAAAAGAATATAACTAGTTTTCAACACGAATCATAAACACTTCGACACTATCGCCCCGACACTCAACACGATCTGTATTGATAAATTTCGCCTCAACCCTCGTCCCTATTTCTGTTCACCAGCACTTTCATTAGCAAGCAGCAACTTCTTGATTCGTTTGCAAGCCACCCCCCATAACACAATTGTGAGAACAAGTCTCGCAAATGAATTCCGATTTTCTGTCATTCATTGCTTGCTTCACTATCATCATCAATTTTACTAAATTTCCCGCACCCTCCATCCCCCGGAGGACACCACCCACCCGAAATGATGTCGATTGCAACTTTAATTTCTAATTGACAGCCGGAGGAAGCGAAAACACAACATAAGCACCGCCAACCAAACAGAGCATATTAACGCAGACACAGATAGAGATACAAATAAATCTAATACCACCCCGAGGTAATGTTACTGTCGTGCAAATGTCCTGGCAAATATTTATTAAAATTTAAGGACTCTTCTTTTTTCGCTTCGCTTCGTCTTAGCGCCGCGTCTCCTGCCCAACGACGTCGCGTGTAGCTCCACCGGCAAAGAGAAAAGAAGGAAAACTGAAAAAAGATAAATAAATAAAAAGGTGTGGGGCTGGTATCACATCACAAATTAGGGTAGTAAACGACAAAATACAACCAAACAAAACGGAGCGGGAATGAGGAAAACGGGGGGGAAAATACCCAACCTCTCCAGGGCGCACAGAACATGATGATGATGAGAATACGATGAGAGAAAGACAGCAAGCAAAAATGATACGAAGGCACATAGAAAGTGGGTTAATGCTCAACCCCCACCCTCGTATACCTTGGTGGATGGTGGTAAGGTTAAAAATCCAACGTGGTAACACCAACACGCCGTCGCCGCCGCCGCCGCCGCCGCCGCCGCCGCCGCCGCTTCGTGTGAGGTAAATATGACGACTTTTGCGGTTGACGTAGGCTCAGTGGATCGAATGAAAATCCAGAGAAAGGGAGAGTGCTAAGAGCGGTTACTGTGTGCAAGGATGTTATGTTTTTCGAGGTGCCTTCAGGAGTGACAAAATATTTTTTAGGTTTGGAAATGTTCATCGAATTTTAAGAGAACGTTCGACGAGGTAGTCACTGGCGCTGCTCCACTATAAGATGTCTCAGTGGATCAGTTGTTCATTACGGTTCACTAAAATCCTGTGGACGACTCTCGTGAGAGTCCTGTGAGAGGAGTGTGCGTGGAATTTTCTCTTATACTGAACGTGAACGTGTTCGAAGCGATTTGAGTTTTCCTTGAGTGGAAGTTCGATGGTAAGGCAGTTTGAGTTGGAACACCGAAAAGAGTAACGATACAATTTTGACACGTAAAATGAGTGTAACCGCTGTTAAAAAAAAACGGTTTACATTTGAAAGGCAAAGTGTAAGCAAACTCTGTCGTTGAAAAGACGAATTAGATTTAGACTTACAAACCGTGCCGAAACCAATTAAATGAGAATACGAGGAGGAGATTGATCAAACTTATCTGGACAAAACTGCGTGTTGGCAGACAAAATAGGAAGCCACTTATTTGAGAAGAAAGGCACAATTTGACGATGGTTTGGCGATGTATTCTATTCGGGATACCTTAGCGTCTAAATCGAACCGCGTAAAAAGCTTGAAGCGGTAATTGACGACTTAATTTAATGAGATACGGTGGATGCAAATCTTACAAAAAAGATTTGACATATTGCATACAAAGTGCGAGTAACCCGCATCACAATGAGTGACCTATCTTAAATAGAAAACTGAAAAAATACTCGAAAAGGGGGTACCCCAAAAGTTGAACGAAGACCAAAAGTTAAAGGAGGCCCACAAATATTGCCGTTTCGAAACCTGTGCATCGCCAAGTCTAATAATAATAATAATAATTGAGTGGCACTACAGCCCATAACGGACCAGGGCCTAGCTTCTACAACAACTACTCGTGTTGTGCATGCTATTGTTCTTCACGAGTAGAAGGGACCTACAGTTTTTTGCCGATTCCGAACGGCGAGATTTGAGAAGCTTTCCATAGACAATTAATACTCTTTGAGTGTTGTCAGCAACTCGAAAGAGGTGGTGCCGTGAAAAAATGCTAGGTGTCCCGTCCGGGAATCGAACCCAGACTTTCTGTGCCGCAGTCGATGCACTTACCACTGCGCCACGGCGACCACCGCCAAGTCTAAGACACATTTGAAATTTCAGTATGATTTGGATTTTGTATTGTATGCTAACCGCGAAAGATCTGGGCGATAATTGGATGAAGACGAAAGTCTAAAGCCCATTTCCCAAATCGATCTTCACCCAAAAAGAGTTATTTTGTTAATCTGGTGGACATCACAAGGACTTTTCATTTTTTTAACTAGGGGATTCTAGCCGTGACGTAGTGGGTAAAGACGTCGACAAATACGCCGAGGGTCCCCCATTTGATTCCCGGATTGAAAAGCTTGCATTTTTCATGGCGACCTCCTTCGAGTTGCTGACAACATTCAAAGAGTACTAATTATTATGAAAATCTTTTCAGATTTTAACATTTGGAGTCGGTGGAAAATTGTAAGTCCCCTCTGAACAAGAACAATGGCAGGCACACTACGAGTAGTTGCTGAAGAAGTTAGGCTTTGATTGATTGTGGGTCCAATCCAGTTCCATGACAACGGCGAAAGAAATTCTTCCTTATCCACTGTTCTTTTCAGATATTTTACCAAGGGGTACTCTTTTTTTCTGTCTATATTTTGTCGGTAAATGGTGTTCAAACGCCGAGCAGAGGCCATAAGAGCCTTCGAAAACTTTTTCGAATTTTAAAAAATAAAAAAGCAATAATAGACATTGTCACACTACCAAAGAAGTGCAAAGAACTTGCAAATTGGCAGTGTGAGCAGGCAAAGAACAGTCTTGAAATTAGTTCCGCGAAAAGTTGGAAAGCCATCATAAAACTGCGCAGAATGTGTTCTAGCTTACTCTTCTCCGGCTCAGAGAAAGGAAGTTCAGTATCATCAAAGGAGTCAAGTCCAAAGATGGTGTGCTTCATTCCAATAAGGTGGATATCTTGCGGGGACACATTTCGGAGCTACTCAATCCCGAACAGGGCACTGAAGGTGAGAGACCTGTTATCATAAGTGGGGTGGAGAGTTGTCCAACGGCGGAAAAAGTCACTTTGGACATTGAATCCAACTAGAGTTGACAAGTCCGTCGGTGTGCATGAAAGGAAATGATTAAGGCCATGTGTGAAGAGGAAGGCTTGTGACCTAGGAATGTGGTGAGACACCTGGCGATTGCAGACTGGAGTGAATGTTTCTCTTTTCAAAGAGGAGGAGTGTTTTAATTCTAGGGACATACCTCTTTGAAGACCCCCCGGTAAGGCCTATAATAAAGAGTTGGAGGCCCGTTTTACAGCTCTGGTTGAGTCCAGGTTGGGTGATGAACAGTGCGGCTTTTGCTTCAGCAGAAGTATAACCGACCTGCTTTTCACTCCAAAAATAGTGCTAGAAAAGAGTTGAGAGTATGCCAATGCGATTTACAGTGTTTTTGTGGATTTGGAAAAGGCATACGACCGAGTCCCTCGAGGTAAATTCTGAAGTGTTCTAGAGGAGTATGGGATTGATGTTCCCCTTTTGAGTGGCATTCAGTGGCTTTACACCAACTGTAGCAGCTGTGTCCGGATAAATGGTAGTAAATCAATACCTTTCACTGAAGGCGTTATATATATGGACTTTTGCAGCGCAGCCGAGACAAGGATTGTTTCACACTGGGAGATTCATCCACGCACTCTGCATTGCACAGGCGTTAGTGGAATCCCATTGAAACAGGTGGAGAAGTTTAAGTATCTCGGGGTCCTTTTCACGAGTGATGGGAGGAGCAACACTGAGCTTTCTTGTAGGATTGGCCAGGCTGGATCAATGTTAATTAGCTACACGTTGCTTTCGTTGGTTTGGCCACTTGTCCCCTTCATCACGACTTCCGAGGCGTGCCTTAGCTGCAATTTCATCATCTCGACAGACCCAGGGCGAAGTGGTTGGATCAAAACCATAAACTCGCCTAGTTATACTTGGGAATAGCTGATCTAGAGTCGATGATGGAGGATCAAGCGGCCTGGAGGTCTCTCGTGCGTGCATTACCGCCACAATCCCCTTAGTGAAACATGAATGTTAATGAAGAAGTGTTTTATGAAGTGCTTTATGAAGTAAGCTAGCCATTAATTACGAATGAAAGTATTATTCAGCCTTAAAAAGCAGCACTCGATTCTTTTGAGGTGATTTAAACCACTTTTTCTAACATTTCGGATAGTATTTCATCCATGACTTAAGGAATTTTGCTTTTTAATGCAACTTGTGTTCGATTATTATCCATGTAAACATGTTCTTCTGCTTAGCCTCACATAATTTAGTCCTGGAACGGGAATCATCTTACGCAATAATTTCATAATTCGTAGTGTCGCATGGCTTTCTGTCAGGTTTTTTTGGAACCACATATTGTCCAAGTCATAATATTTAATCGCCGGTTATCATTAGACCATATCGTTCGGAAGGATTGCAGCGATCGAATGATCCACCGATCGGCATGTTCATTCGTCTATAGAGTCTACCACACAGTCAAATTTTATGTGTGCAACGCTACTTCTTGGATCACGTGTGGCATTTCGTGAGCTCCGTATATGGGAATTTAGTTTACGTACATTGAAGCTGTGTAAGAAATGTGCCTCATCAGTGCAGATAATATGTTTCGAAAGTTTCAGTTTTTTGCTTTTATTTGTTTGTTTTTCCCAAGAGCATATCTATGAATTTGTGAACGTTCAGCAGGCTTGTGGTCGCCTTGGCGCAGTGGTAAGTGCATCGACCGCGTCGCAGAAAGTCTGGGTTCGATTCCCGGCGGGACACCTAGCATTTTTTCACGGCACCACCTCTTTCGAGTTGCTGACAACACTCAAAGAGTATTAATTGTCTATGGAAAGCTTCTCAAATCTGGCCGTTCGGAATCGGCAAAAAACTGTAGGTCCCTTCTACTCGTGAAGAACAGTAGCATGCACAACACGAGTAGTTGTTGTAGAAGCTAGGCCCTGGTCCGTTGTGGGCTGTAGTGCCACTCAATTATTATTATTATTCAGCAGGCTTAAATCGTAGCATACGTTAAACTTTGTAAAGATGGAAGTCAAATATATGACATTGTGAAGTGTAGAACACGGTTAATTTCTACGAAAGCGTTGTAATCGATAAACTCGGATTATCAGCAATAGTTTCATTTACAGTATCTACTGACCATGAAATGCAGACAAATCTTACGATATCACTAATGCATTCACGCACCCACTTCATTCAAATTTTTAGATGACTATAATCATCTCATAATGCGCTGAAAGTGGGTATGTTTGAGTCACGATTCTTGTTATATGATTCAATCACTTTAACGTATTTCTTGATTGCGAAGCTGTCCACTTTTTATGACAGCTTAATTTGGCAAGTATCAAATGTCGGCGGTTTCAACTTAAAACTAGTGAATGACCCTGTATTAGTTTTCGTGCTGCGTATTGTGCATGGCAATTACAGTATTTTTCTGACTCCATTTCACTTTGCAAAGTCTTGAACCTCCCTTGATGAAGACGAATTAAACTTTTGGTAAAGAGTGTTCGTTTTGAGGACGAAAATGTGAATTGGTTCAGATGTATTTACATATTTTTTAATTGCGTTCAAACTTGCAGTCTTTGGACAAAGCTAGGTGTCTAACGTAACTTTGATCATATTATACTTATTAGGCATATACTTAGTAGTCACATAAATTATTATTTTTTTTCTAACAAAGATTGCGTTTCCAATACGATCTAGGCCTCTTCGTACCTGAAGTACGAACATGAAAAAAAATAATAATCTGTCAAAAATTATTGGAAATTTCAACGAAAATGTTTAACATTTAAGCCTTTCTTACACCTGATCGCACATCAAAAACGCCATATTAATCAATGCAATCGATGCTGAGAATCTAGAAAGAACATGTCTGTAGGCTCTTAAAAGAAGAAAACAACAATAATCCCGCTGTAAGGCAGAATGTTTCACACAATTTGGATGTTGATAGACAAGAATTTCGTCCCCCCGACTTAGACGATGTCAAAAAATAAAGCTGCTGGAGTGGGCGGACTGTCCGCAGAACTGTCTAAAGCAGCTGGAGATGACCTGGTTGGGTACATGCACTAGTTCATTTGTAAGATATGGTCGGAGAAAAGCGTGCCAGATGAGCGAAATCTCGCGTCGTTTGCCCGGTCTACAAGAACGGAAGCCCCATTCAACTGCGCCTCCTTAATGTTGCAACAAGATCATCTCTACCATTGATGATGCAACATTGACGTGATTCGGCGAACACAGCGAGCCGTTAATGAGGCGTTTGCTGGCATTGAAGCAGAAGCTCCTAACTTGCGATAACTGAGGACAAGCCGAAGTACATGAATATGCTGTCCTCAAGGAAGGACACACAACACCGACGTCTCGGACATAGCGTAACACTAGGCAGCAGAAGCTTCGACGTAGTGGAAGACCTCGTCTACCTCGGCTCCACTGTAATTAAGGACCACAATAACAGTACCGCAATTGAATGCAAAATCAATCATGCCAGTAGCTACTCCTTTAGGCTCAAGAGGCAATTGAGTAAAAGAGGCACTCTCTCGAAAGTATAAACCTGCTTTGTGTAACAGCTTGGTTTTCCCAGTCGTCAATTGAGGCGCTGAATTTTATATGTTACTAAAAGCGGATGAGAAAGCCATTTTTTTGAGAAATAAGTTCTGCGTGCGATTTTTGGTCCTGTTTGCCTTAATGGCGTCTGATGGAAAGTTTCAACGACGATCGTTATGAATAGGCTGTACGACGGTTAAAATGGCCAGGCCATGTAAAACGTATGGACATCACCGCTTTGGTATGAAAATTCTTTGAATCCGAGCCATTGGGACAACGCAACAAACGACGGCCTAGGATGGAGATAGGACCTCAACCAACTTGGAGTGCGCAACTGGAGGCAGCTGGAGAGGAGCGTTGATTGAGAGCCAGGTCCACCCCAGACTTTAGCGCCATGGAAAGAAGAAGAAGAAGTGCGCCCGTACACGACGCTTACGAAACCCGTCTTTCGAGTTAATGACTAGAGTAGGAGTTGGAGTAGTTTCTTAAAGAATGTAGACCCTAGTTCCGTGTAAACCTCATAGCCAGCTAAATTTATGAAAATATTTGAATTCGATGTCATAATATTGCGCTTAAATATTTTTTCTATCAGTCTACCCTCAAGGCGCCAGTAAGACGCGCACTTCTTCCAATCTGTGTAATTTTTCGAACTACCAAAGAGAAGTCAACTGAAAACAAAGTAGTCCTTTTAAAAGCTAAAGACACCCGTCACAAAAACTTCTAGGCTCCATTCGGGATGTAAACACCATACTACTTTGCTTTCCTTGTACATACGAGTATGTATCTAGTAGTTCTGTGGGCAAAGACGGCCTCACTTGACACCGACCGTTGTACATCGCATACTGATTTGGGTCATTGAATACACGTAATTGCATTCAGACAAAAGTGAAATTAAATTCAATAAATGAAATTCTTTAAATATTGCACATAATACAATTTCAGTCCCGTCAGCTGTTTTTTTTTCATAATTTTTGAATAAATTTCACGCCGCAATTATGTCTGTGAATCACTCACAATAAAAAGTAAAAATATCTAACTGCTAGCTTCAGCAGTTTTCCCATGGCACTGCACTTGTTTACTTAACGCAGACTGCTCGTTTAATCCGCCCATTGGCAAATGTTAGCATAAATTTTCAGTCCAAATATAAACGTGGCTTACAACAGCAACAGACATACCATATCTATGTGCACTTATGTGGAGACACATTCATTGATGTCAACAATTTTTTAACCACGTCATAAACAAACAATTTCCGCACCCAGCGAAACTGAAACACAGAGAGGAAAACTAAAATTTCATGCGAACAATGCAAGCAGGGGGAGGCTGGTTGTCCTAATCTCTAAGCAATTTAACCAAAAAATGTTGAATGGAAAGAACGCCAACATGTGTGTTACAAAGGGTGGGACCACAGTAAGTCTATTGGTGAAAGTAAAAAATGAAATATTTCCACTGTATTAATTTTGCATGATAGTAATGTTGTTACACATTTTTGGTCCAATATAATTAAAGTAATGAAGGGTATTGTTTTCCCTCTGGTACATAGATACACATTTGTTGACTTGTTGACTGTTGAAGGAATGTTTTGAGCTGCATTGGTAATGACAGTGGAAGCTGTAATATGAAGTGAGTTAAAAACAGATTTCACTTTAAAATCGCAATTTAGTAAACAAAATTATTTTTTGTATGCATTATGGCTTCGTTGGAACCAACAAACAATAATAACTGAGTGGCACTACAGCCCGCAAGGATCTAGGGCTGGATTTTGCGTGCAACTGTTCTTTCAAAAATATAGGGGAAATGCAATATTTTGTCGAACGCCGAGTTTTGAGAAGCTTTTTCATAGACAATTAGTACTCTTTGAATGTTGTTATGCAGAACCTCTAGGGATACGAAGAAAAACCGGCGTAAGTTTGGCATCTTGAACCCACAGGGCCGGCCATTAACTGTGATGAGTGTAGTGCGATATCTTGGCATTATGTTGGATCAGTTTCTGAATGGTAATATCCATTCAGCTACAGCTCTGACGAAAGCCTTTGCTATAGCAAGTTTGCTGTTTTACTGCAGCGAACTGGTCATGGTGTATGTCTGTCCAGTGTGGTTCAACGTGAGTCCTTCCCAGATGGAAGAGATAAGGATGTTCGAGAGACAATGCCTTCGGGCTTATCTCAAAGAATTCAGAACACCCGAATCTGGGTACAAGAAATTCTATCGCAATGAGGTTTTGTGTAACGAAGCCAAACTGAATATGGTGGATAATATTATTATTAAGCTGATTCGTTAATCAAATCAAATCAAATCAATCAAAAAAATTTTTTTTCATCTTTTCTTCTTCTTTCCTATTATGGGTATATTGTGTGGATGTACGGTATTGCCATATTCCCCTAAGCAAATCTAGTTTTTTTCCAGTTTATAAGCTGCAGTAAGCAGACAGATGCAAGTCGGGCGCTAAAAAGAATTTAAATAAACCCACCGAGATCTTTTCCGTAAAAGGGAAATATCGGTCTGTGACTTGGTTCTTGTTTGACAACCTTTTGTGCGTAGTGTAGGGTGTCAAATAAGAACGCAAGATTTAAATTGTAAATAAAACGCAGATATTTAAAAAAATCGTGAATTCTTTATTATATCGTAAAGTAAACAGGATGAGGTTATGTGTGGAATAACACATCGGCCAGATGGCCACCGCGGCTTTGCTGGCACACATTCAATGATCGTTTTGCACAAATGCTGCGGTATTTCATGAACGCAGCGTCCAATTTCTTCTCTTAAGGCTTGAGTCTTCGTCGGCTTATTCGCATAAACCACCGACTGCAAAAAAACCCCAAACAAAAAAGGCCAATGGTGTTAAATCGCACGATCTAGGCGGCCAATACTGGTATCATAATCGCGAAATACCTCGACCGGGAAATGACTGATGCAGCAATTGAATTGTTTCTCTGACTGTATGAAATGTTGCGCCGTCTTGTTGAAACCACATCCGCTCCACATTCATTTCCTCAATTCTAGGCACGATTGGTTGGAAATTGGTTATCATTTCACGATACCGAACACCATTGACTGTTTGCGCTTGACCTGACTCATTTTCATAAAAAAGGTCCAATGATTCCTCCAGCCCGAAATCCACACCACACAGTGACACGTTGAGGATGCATTTGCTTCTCGTGAATCGCTTGAGGATTTTCTTCGCCCTTAAATGCGACAATTCTGCCCATTGACGAAGCCATCAAGATGGAAATGGGCCTCATCACTAAAGATGATTTTATCGGCAAAATCAGCATTTACATGTTGTCTCTCCAATACCCAATAAACGAACTCCCTTCGCTGTGCATGGTCAGCTGACTTCAGTTCCTGAGTCTATTGAACTTTGTATGCATGAAGATGCAATCTTTCGTCAAAATTCGCTGCATAGTGGACTTGGAAGCACCAATTTGCTGAGCTGCGTGTCGAATTGAGGTGGATGGAGCTTGAGCGACATCACCACGTACTGCTGCGATATTTTCGGTCGATCGACCTGGTCAAAGGTGCGTTTTTGTCTTTACATCAATTACAGACCCAGTTTCAGCAAATTTTAACATTACGCTTTACAGTTTTCTCTTTTGGAGCATTATTGTAACCCCAAATTGATCGCAATTTGCGAACTGTAGCCGCAAAACTTTCACCATTTTGGTAAAACAATTTCACAATGAGAATTCGTTGTTCATTCGTGTAGCGCTCCATTTTTATTAACCTTATACCTTCTACTAACAAACAATAATAATTGTTCAAATGTCAAACAATGACAATTCGAATGGCACCAAATTTAAATCTTATGTCTTTAAACATTTTTTTTTTGTTGTAATGATGGTCACGGTTAACATGGTCACACGGCGATTTTTCTAGGTCACCTGACTCAAAAGTCACAGAATTTTTTAAGTTTCAAGACCTTATAAATTCAAAAGTTACACTATCCGTTATCGTCCATAGCGAACAAAAAACTTATATTGCAACACTTATACTGCAACACAACACTCACTTGACAAGTGAGTTTATCAGATGTAAAATAGAACCGCTACCAGTTTGAAACCACGAAAAGACACAAGGATAAACTTTGAAGTGGGATTTGGAAAACTTTCTTATTTTTTGGGACTGTTTACCTAATACGATTAAACACAAGAAACCAAACCAATATTGCCACGTTTACTATCTTAACCGATTTGCAGTAATTGGAAAAATCGTAAGCATTATGCTTCTTAATCTTATTAAGTTGTTCTAAGAACTTCACTCCCACAATAATTTCTCGTGCGCTTTGATATTTATTCTGTAATTGACCAACTTTAATTTCCAAGAAATTCTGGTTTGGTTTTGTATCAAATTTAATTCAAATTTTTTCTAAGAAAACTCTCAAAACTCGATAAAAAGACATTTTGTGGGAGTTTAATTAACCAAAGTTTCCATCAGGATAAACGAAATGTTTCACGAAATATCATCTCACCTGACATTTACAGAACATCCTTTTTTCACAGAGATTCGAGAGCACATTTTCGTTTATTATTTGGCAGATAAAAGTTTTAATGAATGCATGTCGCATGTGACGTGATAAGTGAAATCGTAAGAAAATTACAAAATAGTTGAGTTTATAGAAACAAATATCTAAAATCTTTTTTCTAAAACTTGAAATAGAGGGAGATGCGATCAGTATTTAGACAGAATCTTGAAATTCAAAATCCTAAATGTGGCATCTACTCCAAAATGTACAGCGACTTCAAACTGTTTTAATTGTTTCGACATTTCACGATTTCGAACATATCACATTTTCTGAAGTTCAGGGTTTGGAAATAAAGGTCAAACACAACCCGATTAAATGTCATGTATTCATTAACTTTGACAAATATTGGTATTACAGTTTTCTTTTTCCTCATGGCAGGTCTTAGTCTTTACTAACGAAAGCGCGTCTAGCCACTCCTTGCCTTTTCTGCATCAGTTAGAGTGTTTCTATATGTTAAAAAGAAATAAATGGAAAACAATCGAAAATTCACTGAAAGTCAAAAATAAAGTGGAATGTAGGGGTGAGCATGTACGTTTGATCTTATTGAGCATTTTCTCATTTGATACTAATCGCTGCAGGGTTATCATCTCATTCAGCAGAAATTTGTTTTTCGAAGACAAATGGTACTATATGAAATTGTCTCCTTTGAGCACTGAATACATATTGAATAACGAGCATACCTTTCCTTACTGTAAATTAGTGAATAAACACATCACAACAAATGATACGCCAAAAATGCCCTTACAAAGAGACTGTTCCACAGCAGTCAACTCGATACGAGGGTGAAGGTGATTTGCTACATGGCCCTTATCCGGCCAATGCTTGTCTATGCTTGTCCCGTGTGGTTCAACGTGGGGGCTAGCGTAATGGAAAAGATGCGGCTGTTTAAGAGGGCTTGCCTTAGGGCTTGCCTTCGCCTTTATCGAACTCCCGAGTCCGAGTACACAAAATATTACTCCAATGAGGTCTTATACAATAAGGCGAAATTGATAAGAGTGGACAATTTCCTGGTAAAGATGATTCGAAGTCATACTGCGAGAGAGATGAACTCGATCAACAACCTCATCTTTGGGGCTTACTACCCTAATCCCTTGTACAACGAAAGTGTACGTCATACTTGTAAGGTTGTTTGCATTAACACATTGCACATATTCGCAATGCCTATTTTGAATGTGCTACTCGCCCTCCCACCCTGTGCTATGTCATACTCCCTTAATGATCACTAAGTCACAAATCAATGTACGCATTAAATGAGAAAATAACTTCGCGATCGGATGATGAAGTTTCGTTAAGACAACATTATCTTGTTGTGTACAAATATGATCCAGTTATTTTTGATAATCTCTCCTCAAATGTCTTGGCATGAAACCATTGTAAAGTCCCAGTTTCAATAAAGTCTTTGTAAGCGACGGCTCGATCTTTTAATGTTTCCTTTCACTAAGACTCCTACATACTGGCTTTGTCCCCCCAGAAGCATTCGTCTACCTGGATCAGAACGGCGGACAAAAATGCCGTTCCGATAATCTTTCATATCGCTCGTAACGCTGTGGATGGGCGGCACAACTACGACCGGTCTGTCGCCGAGCTGAGCACCGAAAATCGTCTCCGGTTCAGTAGGTCCGCCTCCCTTCGAGACATCGTTGACTGCAGACGTCAACACCAAAAATATTGGTGGTTGAGAATGAATGAGGGAACTCTGTCTTCGAACCCTCTAGACACGGGGTAGACTGGGGTTGGTTGAGACCTAGTTGGTCGCAACGGATTGGGCGTTTGTTCCCGCCCGACCACGGCGGCTCACATATTCTTAATAAATGTGTATAAAAATATTTATTTATAAATATAATATACAATGTATATTTTTTATTATACATAAGTTTAGTTTAGTTTAGTTTAGGATTTAGGATTTAGATATTAAGTTTAGATATTAAGTTAGATATTAAGCCAGTTACATGTTACAAGTTGTTTAGATACTAAATTTTTGCAGAAAATGTTTCTTAGTTTAAGTTAAGCTCCCTAGAAAGAGAGAAGAATCTGTTGTTGAGAAGTTAAAAAACGTTCCGTTAAGTTTAGGTTAACTTAGAGTGCCCGAGGAGGGCCAGTAAGTCATAAATCAATTGTTAAGTTAAGCTAGTTTTAAGCGTTTTTTTGTCTAGTGCGTAAGATATTTTGATAGTCATTAATAAAAATGCATTAAATCTCAATCTCATCTCAAATGCTACGCCACCTAGGAGGTGGGATGAGTTTAATTTAAGATCAGATAAAAGACCTTCTGTCGCGTCCGTGGTTTAGTGGGAAAGTGCTTCAACTCACACGCTGAAGTTTTATGATTCGACTTTGTTCCTGAACTCCTTTCGAGTTTCTGACAAGACACAATGAGTATTATTTGTAAAAGTCGGGGAAAGTCGGATGGTTTCCTCCAGTTGACATCTGTTTTATGAAGCCGTGAGACAGTGAGACCAAGTTAAGCACAATAGCGAGTACGATGCGTTTGTGTTTCAGAGATGTTGATGGTATGTGCGTATACAAAAACCGCCAACGAGCCTCGTTTAACTGTAAATTGACTGAAAGAAATTGTGAAAAGAACCCATGGCAATATTTCTCGCACTGCTCTCGTCATTTTGAATTCGTCGTCGTATTGTACGTTGTACTGCCACCCACTCTATTTTCTGGAGAATCATTAAGTCCTCCCTCGCCCATCGGATTCTAAATCAAAATATTACAAAGTATACATAGTACCATAAGTTCGAAAAAGCGTATATTCAAGATTCGACATATGGTAACATTGCTATTTACTTCACCTTCATTATCTTCTTGGTCTTGAATATTTAACAATAACCGTTCCAAGAGAAGCAAAACCTAGACCATCGTCTTACCTACTGCTATTGGGTTATGGTTTCACGTCTTACCTACAGCGGCCCGAGTATGGTTGCACAGTTTAGCTTATCCAATTTCACATCACCCATTTGCGCACAAAATCAAAGTCTTGTAAAAATTAGTTTAACAAAAAAACACAATACCTATCAAATTGAGCATAGGCGATTAAAGAGAAGACATAAGAGGAACATAAGGGCACTCTAACTCATACGACTACATTGCCAAAACCAAAATAAAGAATTGGGTTAGTGTAGCCAAGTTAAAAAAATCTACACAGGTATATCAAAGACTAGTGGTGGAGTGGAAGCTTGCATATTCTCGGAAAACCTAAAGAGCAGCCGATCTTCTAGATATCCAAATTACTGTAGCATCTTTCAGGCAAAAATAATGGCTATTCCTGAAGCCGCTGCGTGGTTATTGATGAGTTAAGTTGCAATTATAGCAAAGCAGTAGGCTACAGCAGTAGAAATTTGTCGTATACTTCTTAAGGACATATAACGATATAGCAACCTAACGCTGTGCTCATTCACATATAAAGACAACTGGCCATAAACAGAACAATAACTTGTGCACCAACATAAACCTGAAAAACCGAAATCACACAGCTATCGATTGGCAGCTGCTGTGAAAGATGAAATGATCCAAGCACGTGCCTACATGCGAAACAAGTACAATATTTCTAAGAATAGACAGAAAAGAAGAACCACTGTCGCTCTCTGTTTAGGTATGAAAAACCTTAAAGGCAAAATGTGCAATGGGTACATACATCGCAGGTTTATCAGGGACTAAGAAAGAAGAAGAAAACCCCTCATACATAGCCTGAAACTGCCCTGCACTGGCCTCCACTGGAGAATATTATATAGGTATTTGTTCAAAAAAGAATATGGTTTCAGGAGTAACTGACGATAAGCAGATCATTGGCAACACAATGAACCCTCTGTCTAAGTGAATACGTTACCTTAAATTATATTATATTACCTAAGCAAACCTAGCTAAGTTTATTATCCTACACCAAACTTAAATTAGGCCTTCCTTACTTATTGTTACCCGACTGTAGACTTTACTTAGCTTTAAGTTACCTATCTTAGGTCTTTTACAAGACAACAACTCCACCGTTCGTTTGACAACCCAATTTAGTGATTAAAGATGGAAATATCTGCTGTTGTTGGCACAGTTCACAAGCCGCTATGAACTACGGCGCACAGTGGTGTCCTTGTATGGGGTACGCGGAAATAAATATGTAACTTTAAAACCCGTTTACCGATCTTAATGAAATTTGAAATTAAGTATCAGTGCCATAACATCCTCCTGCTGTCTAAAAATGGTAAATATAGCGGAGTAATCTCAAGTTAAAAATAAAAAAAAGCGATTTTTCTCTTCAATTGCATAAACAAAATATTTTATAACAACTTAAAACAATGACTTTGGGCTCAAAACAAAGCTGGCATTCGTACCTATATAATAATACATAATAATACATTACAAATTAAATTACATGCAATGCTATCTACTAACATACTTTTGTTGTAAATGACTTTAAAGTTGGAATTTAGTGTAATAAGGCTTGCGCTTCACTACTAAGTGGGAATGAGTCCTTTGTTTTCGGCTCGGGCCTCAAAATACGTTATCCAGGGCTCAGATGATACCAATATTTGATGAATTACATCTGCATTCGTCGCCGAACGAGAAAATCCCCTCCTATTATTAACTCGGTAGTGCCTGAAATCCTTATTTCGGCTATCCTGGTCCTCCTCCGACAATGATATGACGGGCAACGATACTGATGATATTATATCTGCTCCGCGGAATAGAATTCTATGAATCGTTGCTCGCTTATAATACTAGCGACATATATTTATAGCCATAGCTGCAGCTTCCTGGGCATAAACTCAATCCAGTAATTGTTCGATATTATCTTTAGGATGACGCTGAACATTTTTTACACGTTGCACATCTCTTTCTTATGTTGATGAAGGGTTCTTGAAAAATCTAAGAGAAATATTACGATTACAAGTTGTAAGGAACCGGGCCTTCATTTAAAATATTTACTTTTAACCCCATTTTTCCCACTCTTGATGGATGACAGTGACGTTTTTGTAATTCTCCATGCTTTAATTTCCAAATTATTAGGTATGTGAAGTAATTATTCCGCGAACTCGATGTGGGCATATAGAGGGGAAATTCCTAATTTCAGAACTTCTACATTGCATGCTTTTGTTCTTAGTAGCGTAAAGACAGTCATCTCTGCTGGTCTCGCGCCACAAATAAAACAGAAACTTGCGAAAGACATGCTTGTTACTGCCTGAGCAAGTTCACAATCAAACATGGTGAAGCGCAATTCATGTTTTACTTTAATTACACTAGTTCCAAATTATTGTTTCATGTAAGTTACAAATTTCGATTTCAACTCTTCTCTCTTTTCGTATAAGGTCCATAGTTCGTTGTTTTACTAGTAATTTTACCGGCCTACGGCATCGTGTTGAAGAGGATCAAGGATTTTCAAATTTAACTGCTTACATAAAATTCCATCAATTGCAGCTGTACCAACGATGTGAAGAATAAACACGAATCGGATTCGATTCGAATCCTCATTTGAAAATGTTTGCTTAAATTCACTTTGCCCGGAGGATCCATCACAACCACTTGGTCAAAAGCGTAAGGCTAACGTTTTCTTGCGATTGGAATATAGTGCAATCTTTCGTCTTCATAGGTCTATTTACAGTTTGATCAGGTACTTATTGAAGTGGAATTGTAGCTTCAATTTCAGTTATTTGTATATTTATCTACTATTGCCCTTTTATTCTTTACTATTCCTCTTTGTAAACCGGAGGTATACTTTGCGTCATTGCAATAAAACAATAATACAAATAATAAACTTTATTATTTTAACATTTTCGTGGTCGCCGTGGCGTAGTGGGTAAGTGCTTCGACCCTCACGCAGAAGGTCTAGGTTCTATTCCCAGACGGGACACTTCGCATTTTTTCACGGCACCACCTCTTTCGAGTTGCTGACAACACTCAAAGAGTATCAATTGTCTATGAAAAGCTTCTCAAATCTCGCCGTCGGCAAAAAACTGTAGGTCCCTTCTACATACCCTAAAATATTACATTTAGCAATAACGAAAACTCCCTGGTTCAGGCCATGGCATTTGCGCAATACAAGCATTAGAAGGGAAATCGTGGGAAAATTAAAAAAAAAAATTCAGAAAAATGCTCTACAAAACTTCACTTAAACGACCTACTTCCCGCAAAAGGTGACCCTAACAAATGGAATGGTGGTCAAAATGAAAAAACTGTTGATGCAGATTAAAGGCTAAATGTTTTAATAAATATAACATCATGTTCCAAGGTGGCTTATTTTAAAAAATATGCCAATCGAAATAAAAGTCAATTTTTTTAAATTTCAGACTCCCAACTTTGTGCTAGTCATACACCGAAACGGCTCATTAGAAGTCAACAAATTCTTGGCTTTCTAGGTTCTCAAATATGTAAAATCAACAAACCAATACCACTTGGCTGACAAAATTATTTCATTTTACGTATTTTTTTCAGCAACGGTACCACTGTGCGGCGGACGCAACAAAGGACGTTGTTGGGATACATAAGAGAGGATGTCCTCTCACATCCGCGAAGGACGACCAACATGGTCTGTAAAACTGGAGTCGGCTGACGAGAAAACGTGTCAGCCTATTGGTTGAGGCTCAGGTAGAACCAACTCCAGAAGAATAATACGAATTTGTATGTTTCGATACAAAAAACAGAACAAGGATCGAATGACCACACAATAGCATTCCTTTATGTGTTAGTATAAAACGCAATTGTTGCCGAAAATGTAAAACTCCTAATTTCCGTTTCACTCATGCGTGAAACTATTCACGAGAACATTCCTTACCCAAAACTCTTTTTTTTACCAAACATCCCCAAGTAAATAAAAGCCATAGTCATTGTAGTGGGGAACAAGTATTACTCAACATCAGCACAACATCCATAATCAAAAAACATTCCAAATCTATCGATAAACTTTTCTAATCATCCATCCAGCCGTTCGCATCCTGAGTCATTCCCGAAATTGGTCATTATTCTCACGCAGAAGGAATATGCGGAACCTCAATTTCGATGGAGAACGTCCACCGAGAAAATCTCTTAACAAAGTTAATATACTCTAAGCCTAACAGAAACAATTTTCCATCCAAGATTACAGGTCGAGTAATCTCTTCGGCACACACAAAAGGGATCAATAAATCAGGGAAATCCCATTCGTTGCCATTATCCCGAGGCATTGCATAAATAACACTTGTCTCTGCGAACACCTTCATAATGTAGGCGGCCGTCAGGACGTGAACTGTGACGGGACGAGGGGTGCCCTTTAGAGATTTCTCTCTCCATCTCCCTATCGTCCTCTTCCTTCCTCTATTTCTCATACCAGCAAATGTTTTGCGATTACACAAACCTCAATATGAAGGCAATCTGTTCAGCCATCATCCCCTTGACCCAGCCACCCACGCTCTCAATGCCGGCACCACCATAGAAGACACCCGTTCCTCTTTTAATTTCATTTTAATCCGACCGAATTTCTCAGATTCAATGGCGGACTTAATGCACGTTACAGCATCCGCCCCCTCCACTGCGCATGAGGGCGAAAAATCTGACCGGCCTCACATCTGCTGATGGTTTATTAAACTAAATCGACACAGAGATCGGATGTAACTGCTGCCTGCAACGGGCTGCTCCACAAGGCGGCAAAACCAAATCCAAAGGTTATCAAGAGCCTCGCAGCGTTCTTGGTAAATTGATTTTATTTTTTTTTTTGCGGCTTTAATTGTATTTTGCACTGGCTCGTTGTTCTTCCGGCTCGCAGATCCTTGTAACTCGTTAAAGGGTTATTATACGGACTTGACTTTTTGGCGGAGCCTCGTCAACTCCCGCTACTCTATTTCTAAATTTGGATTCTCTGCGAATTGGGGGAGGTGCGAATAATCCTGGCCAATGCGCCTGATGGGTGTGAGTGGATGTGTGTGTGCCATGTCCTGGGCTTGTTGTTGGTGTTCGCTTGATGAACGCGTTATTAAATTTTTAATTAAATCACAAGGATCATTAATTCTCCAGTTGATGGGTTTCATTAATTTTACGCTTACGTTGTAACATGATCTTGCCTGGCTTGAAGGAATGCGAAAGGAAGAAAAAAAAACGTTTCGCTAAACTGGGTTAACGCGGTTGTGTTGTGGAAATACATTCTGTTTTACCCCCAGCCTGCATGCTGACGAATTATTTAAGGCACAACGATTCAAACGTCCTCTTCATCGTCATCGTCGTTGTTGTCGTCGTCGTCGTCGACATCTCTGTCGCTGCCGTCATCGTTGATGGGACGGATAAAGAGTTGAAGTAAAAGAAGCTCCGTACAATTGTTGTGCAATTATAAATCCGCGCCCATACTTTTGACGCTCCTCCATCGAGGGTGTGGGGAAAGCATCCCACGGCAGTATCAAGGGCGAAGAAAATTTGTTTGGAAATGTGTCATGGTTCTGCTGCTGTGAGATATGTGAAACAGGTGATGTTTTCTGGCGCCCACTTTCATGTTGGGGTGCATAAATTGATATGAATGTGTTTTATCACGTGCTTCATGCATTCCGTGCGCGTATGCGAAGTCTTTCCAAGGTTGCCGACGGTGTGAAGCTTTCAGTTTTAAGAGCACCGCATTGTTGGTTGCATTTGACGAACTTGTGGACACCTGTGAAGAATATAATTCTTCTAATTGTTCCTTAGAGTTGTGTGTAGTTATTTGGGTCCATTTGTTCACCTGTGTGGATTTTCACTACACACTTTAGAGACAAGACGCTTACTGACTGACTAAGACATTTAAACGCTTACAATCAACAAGCCGTTGTTTCATGCAAATAATTTTGAAAATTGTTTGAAACCTGTTTGAAACGTTTAAATGAGAACTGTCTTAGCTCCTACCTTGGCGAGAGAAATAGTTATTCGGTTGCAGCTTGAACATTTCCGCAAGTGAATTCAGTTTTATGCAAAACAAGACAATTTTATAAGCTCACAGAATAAATGGCAAAATGCTTAATTCTTTCCAATCGTTGGAAAACAGCACATTCTGGTTCAAAATATTTTTTTTTGCAGATCACGCTGTAGCCGTATTCATGGTTTCAGTATTGTTAACCCATTCTGCACCCCGATGCACGGAAAAGTGAGGTAAAGCAGGCTTTCAATAAAAACGAACAGTTACACACTGATACCTGCGAAAACCTATTGGGTTTTCTCTATAAGAATGCTGAGCAGCATCATCCTGATCTGACTACAGATTTATTAAGGCTAAGGATCTGAACATTCGGCAGTTTACTAAGCGGTGACGTTCTGAAAGAGCTTGGCAATGACAAAGGAGGGCTTCTCTTGGTTATAGTCCCTGTAACTTCTACTGAAATCGTTCGAGGGATGGCTTGTCACCATTGTCTAGACATGTTCTTGCTTAGTTAAATAGTAATTAGGACAATATGGGATATGACGTTTCTAGAGTGGCGTTGCCGCTGTGACACACATACCAGTCCGACTAGTTATTTAGCTAACCTGATTTTCTGTTTGAACTTCAGCTAATCTTTTCCAGTTCATCTTTCTTTCCCCATGTATTTATGACAGAATATCCAGAGACTCAGCGGAGAATAATTTCTGGGCGTTTTAGACTACTGACTTCTTGCATGCAAACTTTGAAATAGTTGATGTTACTAAGATGACATCTTAAAGCCTTTAAGTTCGTAAAAGGTGATTCTCATATCAGGAAGATTCATTTGTTGCCGAATCCCGGAGACTTTCTTTATGGTGAGGATTTCTTATAAGAGACAAAGGCAATATGCCCATGGGAGGCATGGGCCTATGCACACGAGGTAACATCTTTTTTCGCACTCAACATGACGAGCTGCCATAAAGCGAACTCCTCTGCATGAGGGTTAAATAATGGGGCTGGACTTCCAGTCTGTAGACTGTGCGTGAGGCTAACTCCTCACCACACAAAATAACCGAGTTCAGAGACAACAACATGCCTCGGATATCGACGGATCCAAAGTTGACGACCCAAGCAGACGAATAAAAGACAACCATTTTCGGTTCTGCACGTGGAATGTGAGGTCCCTTAACAGACCACGTGCAGCCGAATAACTTGCGGAGGCCCTTGACTGCCCCGACTTAGACGAGGTCAAGATAGCAATATCGAGACTGAAGTTGAACAAAGCTGTTGGAGGGAATGAACTGTCAGTAGAATTGCTTAAAGCAGCTGGAGATGACTTGGTTGGGCACATGCACCAGCTCATCTGTAAGATATGGTCGGAGGACAGCATGCCCGATGAGTTGAATCTCAGCGTCGTTTGCCCGGTCCACAAGAAAGAAGACCCCTTCGACTGCGCCAACTATCGAGGGATAAGTCTCCTTAACATCGCATACAAGATACTTTCTGCCGTACTGTGTGAATGCCTGAAACCGTTTGTCAACAACCTGATTGGTCCTTATCAGTGTGGTTTCAGGCCAGGGAAGTCCACCATCGGCGACGCGCTGTCATCCGACTTCTTAAACATCATTCTTGAAAAGATCGTACATAACTCACAAGTCAACACCAGAGGCACGATCTTCCAAAAGTCAGTTCAACTGCTAGCTTACGCTGACGACATTGACTTGATTGGACGAACACAGCGAACCGTCAATGACGCGTTTGCTGGCATTGAAACGGAAGCAGCTAAAATGTGTTTGGAAGTTAATGGGGGCAAAAGGAAGCACATGCTGTCATCAAAGAAGGACGCACAACATCAACGAATCGGACATAGCGTCACACTAGGCAGCAGAAACTTCGAGGTAAATAGGGACAACTACACCAGTACCGAAATCAAACGCAAAATCACTCTTGCTAATCGCTACAACACCTTGATCATCCCAGTCCTACTTTATGGTGCGGAAACCTGGGCTTTACTAAAAGTGGATGGGGAAGCCCTTAGTCTTTTCTAGAGAAAAGTTTTGTGTGCGATTTTTGGTCCTGTTTGCGTTCTGGAGGAGAAGATTAAACCACACATTCTATGGGCTGTATAGCGACATGCGTCTAGTCAAGCATCTTCGGATACAACGCTTAAAATGGCTAGGCCATGTAGAGCTTCACTACTCCAACCCGAAAAATCTTCGAATCTGAGCCATTGGGAGAACGCAACACAGGACAGCCTAGGCTGAGGTGGCGCACACAAGTGGAGAAGGACTTCAACCAAATTGGAGTGCGCAACTGGCGGCAGCTGACGAAAGATCGTGCTGGCTGGAGAGGAATGTTTGTTGAGGCCTAGGTGCATCCTGGACTATAGCACCAAGAAGAAGAAGAAGAAGAACTTACCCGACAAGGACCCAGGAAGTTAATATCAGTAGTCGATCTCGAGTTGGGACTGCCCTAGTTCTTGGCACTGGGTTCCATCGATGACTGGGCCGCTTAAGAGAATTGAATATGACATGATTCTCAAGGAAGCAGACAAAGCAAGTGCGTTCTTGCTATGCCTTAACAAAAAAGACTGCTAATGACTTAACGACGTATACACTGACCACAACAACTTCGCCAAACACGTATGTGAGTGTGCTATGGCTATGCGATAAAAACCTCTGTGATGCATGAAGACAGGCCGAAGACACTGCGGCGAATTTTCTCTACCGACGTTTCGTTTTTGCTCGTTTCAGATGGGATTTTTGGCGGCAAAGTAATGAAAGCTAATGATGTAGACTCCTTCCCACAGAAGCGCTTCTAAGTATTGCTTCGAAATACTAAGACAACATAGTAAATGTAGGTTGCTGCCGGACTGTACAGTGGACTAGGTTTCAAATCAGAGTGATACAGTATAGTGTTTCATTGAAAACACACCTTAATATTAAATTCCAGTTGCCGAAGCTTATTTGACCAGAGTGTGAATGCTGCACGCCCCTACTATGTATGTACAAGAGTTGGAACAATATATTAAAAGATTTAGTTTTGCCCGCCGCTTCTGTAATCGCTTTTCCCCTCAATCCTCATGACAACCCTCTTTACATTTGTCCTTTTAATTTTTTTCAGTCTAATTGCTATTTATTACTTCAAGCGGTGTACCTTGGCTGTTGATTGAACATACATTTTGAACTCTTCTCCGCCACACTGCAAAGGAAGTGTCGAAAATGTTGCTTTGTGTCACTTGCTTAAGGGACCCTCTTTGCTTAAAAAAACCAAGTCTCAGCACAATTCTTTAGGGCATCGTATGCACTACGTCAAACAGTACGAAACCTTGCAAAACAAAATAATGAGATTGTCCTCAACATAATGTTTTGTTAAAAGTAATATACTCGCAGAACGCATTGATTTGGTAAGCGTCTCAAATGGTTTCTTTATTCCTTCTTCTTTTTGCTATATTTTCAGGAGTGGAAGACATATTTTTTTTAAATTAAGTCTTAAAAGTTTTACTAATTTAATTACATTTTGATTGCGGGTTGTGGTACTATGCAAAAACTTACTTGTTGTGATGCAATTTCGTATCAAAATAAGCAGGTTGCGGTTAACCACCCTCATGTGTTGATTCATTCATACATGATACCACAATAGGATTTCCGCGTACCACTGTGGTGTGTGGGCTTAAAAATGGAATGGTAAGTTTTGCTACTGAATGCTCTCTCGTGTCTGTATGTCATATTCGCCGTTTATTTCATAAAACGTATGGAATTTGTTTACGCATTTTCGATAACAAACACCTTCAAGAAGGCCTCCCGTAGGTAATGCATTGCGCATGCAAAATAATGATGTTCAAAGCCGTCGAAGATATGTTTTATGAATTGAATGCGTAACACCACGTAAGTCTCACTCCTGTTGTACCGCCACTCTCTTCTTCGTCGACCAGTAAAGCTGTTACGGATGTATCTAACCCTAGCCTCTCCAGTTAGCACGGCATCTTACCAGCTGCCTCCAATTTTTTCTGTGACCCATCTCAGATGATGTCGTTTTTCGATGCCTTGTACCCATGTCTCAAATTTAAGGATTGTTCTGATCCAAGCAATGTTTACCATTCGTCCTACATAGTATGCCCAGGTTGCTTGCGTAAGCGCATGCCATCGTGTCGCCTATAGAGTTGAATCTTCTCTTTCGGCTCCCTGATCTCCTTTAAACACATAGGGATGATTCAGAGAAACTTTGCCTTTTAAGAGACGACTTTGGTACACAATTTATTATTGAGCCCAAACAAACAGCTACAGCCAAGAGTTACGCTGTACTAATGTTGTCGTCCCTATTTACCGTGGAATCGTGTTCAGCTTTTTTTTTACTTAAATTTTACTTTCTATTGTGACTCTCTGTCCGACACTTCAATGTTGTACAATCTTCAATATTTTTCAGTTGCCGTTTCCATCATAACAGAGGACGACTTTAAAATACTTTTTCATCGCATTGGGCAGCTCCATCAAATCCATGGACTACAAGTTATTGATTACAAGATTTTCATTATCTCCTTGGCACGCATCTGCTTCATCAGCTGCGTCTTTAATCATTTGCTGGAATTCCTCTTTCGAATTATGCATCATTATGCAGAAGATTTCTCCGTCGTCGTTGCAAACATGAATACGAATACAGACACACTTGCCGTGGACATGATAAGAAGCACTATACAATATCGCTGCGGGAAAGGCACTGCACACCATCTACTGTATACTTAATCTTATTAGACTAATTATCTATGACCCTTCTTCCAAATTAACAGGATTTCAGTGAAATACAAATTTAATAAGGGCCAATATTTCAGAAACGGTTCGCTGCTGTTGCAAACGTAAATTTCTCTTCGAGGCAATATTGAGATTAAAAATAATTTATTCTGCAAACCACATATGCACTGCAATCTCTGGCACTCAGCATAATTCTCGTGCGGTTTGGGCGGATACGAAATGAGTTCGGTGCTTATAAATATGTGCATAGAAGTCGAGAGATGAAATGCAAAACATTGAGTGGAATAGCCTTAATTGAAATGCTGACTGGGCACGTTAGCACATTTTCAAGGGCTGGTCATGGAGAAATATGTAAAGTACAATACTGCTTTTTGGAGATAATTGTGTACAAAATTTAGTTTTCAAAGTTTTTTAATTGAAAACACTACATAGCTGTTGTGGCGTCAACGCCTAAGCAGGTAACAACATTCCTCATAACAAAATAGCAAGAGGAACTGTAAAACTTATCCGTAGTTTTTAGTCATTTATTACTGCTAGTAAGTATAAACAATGACATGTTAGGACATTATTATGTTTGAATGAAATTGAAGTATTTATCACCAACATTATCTTCGTAAGCCCGGATGTTCCACTAGAGGGGTCGTGGGATCAATGCACGCACGAGAGAATTCCAGGCTGATCGATCCTCCGTCATCGACTGTCCTATCAGGAGCAAACACAATCGGGCGAGTTTATGGATTTGATCGAACTGCCTTACCCTAAGATTGATAACTTGGTTGCCTTCTTTTTCTTCTTGTGGCGCTACAATCCGGAGTGGACCTGGGCCTCAACCAACATGCCTCTTTCGCCAGTTGAGCACTCCAAGTTGGTTGAAGTCCTTCTCCACTTGTGGGCGTCACCTTAGTCTAGGCCGTCCTCTGTTGAGTTGTCCCAATGCCTCCGATGCGGAGACTTTTCGGGCCGGAGCAGTGGTGTTCATACGCTCTTCATAGCCTAGCCATCTTAAGCGTTGTATCTGATAACGCTTGACTAGGCGCAAGACTTTGGGCTTCCTCATCTGCTTTTAGTAGCGTCCAGGTTTCCACGCCACAGAGTAAGACTGGGACTGAATGGTTACCCACCTGATGGAATGGCATCTTAGGCGCGTCTTGGAAGTCATAATGAAGGTGAAATTCATACCACGTGGCAACCAAAAAACATAGCCATTTCCGCTTGAAGATGGAGCTGCTAACCAATAAGTTCTTTTCGCCGGTATCAGCGCGTTTCCCAGCGAGTTTGGTTTAAAACATACATATATAACGAACTGATTAAATATTCACCATTTTGTTTGATAACTATCAGCTGTTTGAAGGCAATTTCCTTGTACCTCTCTCTCATAGGGGCTTTCCCAACAAGAACGCAAGATTTAAATATTAAATAGAATGCAGATATTAAAAAAAAGTGAATTCTTTGTTATATCGTAAAGTAGACAGGATGAGGTTATGTGTAGAATAACACATCGGCCAGATGGCAGCCGCGGCTTTGCTGGCATATACGCAATCTTTTAATGAAATTTTCAATTACCGTTTTTCATAAATGCTGCGGTATTTCATTAATGCAGCGTCCAATTTCTTCTTTTAAGGCTTGAGTCTTCGTCAGCTTATTCGCATAAGCCATTGACTTAAAAAAAACCCCAAACAAAAAAGGCCAATGGTGTTAAATTGCACGATCTAGGCGGCCATAAAAACTGGTCCAATGATTCCTCCAGCCCAGAAACCCCACCACACAGTGACACGTTGAGGATGCATTTGCTTCTCGTGAATCACTCGAGGATTTTCCTCGCCCCAAATGAGACAATTCTGCCTATTGACCAAGCCATCAAGATAGAAATGGGCCTCGTCACTAAAGATGATTTTATCGGCAAAATCAGCATTCTTATGTTGTCTCTCCAACACCCAATTAACGAACTCCCTTCGCTGTACATGGTCAGCTGGCTTCAGTTCCTGAGTCAATTGAACTTTGTATGCATGAAGATGCAAATCTTTCGTCAAAATTCACTGCATAGTGGATTCGGAAACACCAAATTGTTGAGCTCGGTGTCGAATTCAGGTGGATGCTGTTTGAGCTACATCATCACGTACTGCTGCGATATTTTCGGGCGATCGACCTGGTTGAAAGCGCGTTGTTGTCTTTACATCAGTTGCAGACCCAGTTTCAGCAAATTTTTCTCTTTCGGAGCATTATTGTAACCCCAAATTGATCGCAAAACTTTCACTATTTTGGTAAACCATTTCGCAATGAGAATACGTTGTTCATTCGTGTAGCGCTCCATTTTTATTAACCTTATACCTTCTACTAACAAACAATAATAATTGTTCAAATGTCGAACAATGATATTTCGAATGGCGCCAAATTTAAGTCTTGCGTTCTTGTTGGGACACCCTTTACAAACCATGGTAATTATAATCGATTTTTCACCGGTAAAATCTCTCGTTGGGAACAGGTAGTAATCAATTCGTGCTTGCTTCGGACTATATGGTGAATTCATAGGAACTTTTCAACTGAATCTTTTGATGAGGATCTATCAAAGTGCTTGGCATTTTTGCTGATGAAAGACAGTTCCCTTCTGTTGGCCAAAGCTGTTGTATTCTGGCACTGTTGCCCAGATTAAGAGATGAAAAAAATAGAGCTTTTCCCGTTTCATAAAAATTGATTTAGTAGATTTTAACAAACAGCTACAAAGGCGTTCCTTTCAAAGTTATTGCTAACTTCTGACAGTCTAATTGTTGACTGTACACGATCGAATTAAGAGTACGACCGTAAAGGAGTAGCTTAGAGTATTTGATGATTCCCTGCCACTCCCACCAAACACCGAATAAAACCTTCGTGGCAGCAATCCTGACTTGGACACCGTTTGACTGGCTGATTGCCATTTAATCGCAACCGCTTTGGCTTGATGTTGTCGTAAGTGGTCAGCTTGTCATCAGCAGTTACCATCCTCTTTAAAAATGGATCAATTCTGTTGCGATTCAGTAGCGATTCTCAAATAATAATTAGGTTAGTTTGATTTTCCTGTTTTAACTTGTCTAGCATTCAAACATTAACTTTATTTGATATTCGTATAGGGCCTTAGTAAAATGGTTCTAAACGAATTCAAGGGCAATATACAGCCCCTTTGCAGTCGAAACAATGCTTACATGTCGATCGGCTTCAACGATTTGACACTTGGTCTCCTGGAGAGTGGTTTATCTTACACCTCAAAATTATCGGAACGGAAATTGTGCATGGTTGACTGTTAACTTTTCAGGACTAAAATACTTTTCGGCAGACAGAATAACACTTTCGCCTTTATCAAAGAAAAAACTGTCAGATCGAGCTTATTTTTTCTGCGCAAGGACTATTTTTGAACACGTGCCCAAAAGAAACTTAATCAACATTTTTCAATGCTGTCATCTTTACAACGACATCGCCTGTAAGTCAGAAAAACAAAACGAACTCAGATTCAAGGCTACCTATTAGGAAAATAATGGATTCGATTAACTACACTTTGGGAATCATAAGGCAGTAATCAATAACTTTATCTGAGCACTATTTCAGCTGTCATTTCGTTTGCTGTAAGTGACTTAGATTTAGTTTGGCTTGACTTTTTAACATGAATAGGTAGCATGAACAAACTGCGCAAATTTCTCCCAAAATGAGATTGCCCTTCTTTGTTGAAGGATGGGAAACACTGCACTGGAGTCCTCAGACTCAAAAACTGGTCCATTGTACTACCACGCAGTTCCCTTAATTTTTTGCAGTTTCTTGGTTTTCCAAACAAAGACCAGCAGGGGCATCTGTGATAAAGATCTTAAGTTTTCAGCTTCCACGACATCAGCGCCAAACAGCTGTCACCCTGATACAAGCAAAGGGGGGATATAGGCAGAAAAAGTGCTCTAAAGTGTCTTGACTTTCGCCACAGGCGTCGCAAAGAGCAGGTGCTTAGCAAATGTGTCATGTTCGTATGCCGACAAGTTTTCTGCACTCTCGTCTGTCTAAAGATATCATGCACTTCGTCAGCCTGCATCCTGGAGAGTCATGTCATATCTGATTGTGCTGTTGGGAAACCCAATCGTCGACGGAAGCCCTAACCAAGGAAGCGGGTAGTCCCAAGGTGGGTTCGGGCCCTACGAATGCCTCTTTTGAACCTTGCCTATTCAGTTCATCAGCAATCTCGTTTCCCATTATTCCATCATGTCCCGGGACCCAGACAAGTCGTATCGAATTCAGTCTGTCGCCCAAATTAAAGAAAAGCTTGCATTACTGGACTTGGTTAAAGGGTTAGAGTAAGGCCTTAAGCACAGCTTAATTATCTCTGCCGATGCAGATACTTCGCCCTTTCCACCTATTTTGCACAATATTGTTTATTTCATAAGTGATGACTTCCGCAAGAGGCGCAACTCTGACACTGGCCCCCACACCGATGCTAGTGATAGTTGTTGTACTCTCGCGACGCTTAATTGCTTGATCTATTTAATATTGAGCGTGCGTTGGCCTCCTCCTGAATGGATACGACAATAAACAAAACTGTCCTTTTTGAAGTGATGACAGTCTTCAAGTGTATGTTAAGATACCGTCCAGAAAAATCCACTGTTTTGTGTACTGTGGTGGTTGGTGGAATAACCGGTCCGTACTTCACTAAAACCAATTCTGGCCAGAACACTATACTCAATAGTGACCACCCTGACTTGTTGACTTGAACAACCATGACCTTCAGGACACAGCTCACGTGGCAATTGATTTATTCAAGGAAACATTTTGTTATCACGTAGTTTCACGCTACGGTCCCGTCAATTGCCTCCAGGATAGTGAAGTCGCTGGTCTACACCAATAAGCCCGAAGGAAAGCCCGGAAGAAAATATTAATACTAATTGAGTGGCACTACAGCCCACAACGGACCGGGTTTTAGCTTCTACAACAACTACTGGTGTTGTGCGTGCTACTGTTCTCTCATGAGTAGAAGGGACCTATAGTTTTTTGCCGACTCCGAACGGCGAAGATTGAGAAGCTTTTTATAGACATTTAATACTCTTTGAGTGTTGTCAGCAACTCGAAAGAGTTAGTGCCGTAAAAAAATGCGAGATATCCCGTCAGGTAATCGAACAGACTTTCTGCGCGGCGGTCGACACACTTACCACTATGCCACGGCGACCACGGAGGAAAACATTAGTCGACTTATTTTCGATATACGTCCACAAATGTCTTAAGAGTTCATAGAAACTTTGTACCACTAGATTAAACTACGTCGGAGCCAACCATGGCGGTCAAATGCCAGAAATCATATTTTACAGGAGATTACCTTTCGAATAAGGCATATTTCATGACAATCTAAAAAATGATCTTTGGTGTATTTCATTTAAGAATACTATATCTCTAACACACTTTATACTCATTAAAAATAGGATCCTTACGTTTAAAACTTCACAACATGTCACAGAAAAATTCAAAAGTAACCACTTCTGGCTTCATAAACTATTAAGAACAAATTACTTTTCAACGCTAACGCGTTTTAACTTAAAGTATTGGAGTAAGTAATCTTGTTGCGACAAAGTGTACACTGCTTGGAGGAATGTAAAAATGTGGGAGAAAATATGTTCAGACCGAGAAACCCGAAAGTTCAAGGCAAACAACTTTTCCCTTCTGTGGCAGCACACAATGTACTCGTAAACATATAGTGGCAGTTCTTCTGCGTATAAAGAATTCTTTATTCTCTACTTTAGTGCTTTGGACAGCGTTTAATAGCTTGTTCCAGACATCTTTGGTCAATACTCATTTAATGAGACAGATGATACCATAATATTTTAATTAGTGTCCTCTAACAACCTGCTAAAGTTTATTTCGTGAGCAAAAGTGTGAAAGAAGATTAATCCCAGACGAGACAAAAATGTGTCGCATAAACAGCTATGTGCTGACTTTTGGTTACTTCCAGCAGCATTACAGTTATGGTTGGATCTGGGCCTCCACAAATGTGATTTTTCTATTTAACAGAGTTTTCCGCCAGCACCCTTTAAGTTGTCTCCTTACACACGCCATCTCAGACAAGGTCATCCTCTGTTAGCCTTTCCAAATGGCTCGATTCCAAAGTCGTACTACATAACCTAGCCATCTTAAGCGTATTATAAGCTTGACGAGGCACATGAAGCATACAGGACAAAAAACCACACGTAGAGCTCAATCTTGAAAAGGCTCTTCTGCTTCTAATAACGTCCAGCTGTCTGTGCTACAAGCAGGACAGACGCCATCAATGTGCTATATAAGATCAGTTTAATCCTTCGAGAGAGGGCTCTATTAGTCTATTGCCTATAGAACAGTGTATGGCAAAAGTAATTCTATGTTTCATTTCGGCAGTGATGTTGTTGTCCAGAGCTGACTTCGTGTGTTCAATGTTGTTTCTGCCAACTGTGTGCTTATTCCTTTCCTTTAAGATTGTAGCCGCTGCCGTTTAAGTCGTTCAATCACGTCATTCGCTTAAGCCATCGGTTGAACAAGCTTGTGGAAGATCTGGTATTGACTTGTAATTTTGGCACGGTCTGACTAAAACGTTTTTCTCACACTGAAGGTCTCCATAAGTTCGCTACCACACTTGACTAATACACAAGGTTTGTCCAAAGTTATTCTATGACGAGTTTGGCACGAATACTAAGATAAGACAAGGCACTGTATAGATCGTATCCGTGCACGCTATCATATAGTAATAGTAATAATTGAGTGGCAGCCATAAGGGACTAGCTACTTTAGCAACTCGTGCTTTTGTTCTCTCCCAGGTGAAGGGGACCTACAGTGTTTTGCCCACTCCGAATGGCGAGAGTAAAGAAACTTTTCACATACAATTAGTACACTTTGAGTGTTGACAACAACTCAAAAAGGCGGTAACGTGAAAAATGCGAGTGGTTCAGTCCGCGAATCGAACCTAGGGCCTAAAGTTTGTGAGTTAACGCACCTAACCACTACGCCATGGGAACCACGATAACACATGCAGTCTTATAATCGACAGATTTTTTTTGCAGGATCTGCCACAGTTATTTTTGGTGGTTTTTCCTATCAGATTGGTGAGGAACTGCTGCAGGGGTTCAGTTCCTAGAAAAGAAAACAAGAAGTGCAAATCGGCACTTACCTTCTGTTCACCGATTTTAAGGCCGCGTATGACAGCGTGCATCGAGACGAGCTATGCAGTGCCATGTCTAGTTTTGGCATTCCTACCAAACTGGTCAGATTGTGTAGAATGACGATGGAAAACTCTCGCTGCTCCGTCAAGGTCGGGAAGGAACTCATCGAGACCTTCAATGTCAAAAAAGGTTTTAGACAAGCGATGCACTTTCATGTGACTTTTTTAACATCATCCTTGAGAAGATCGTGCGTAACTCACAAGTCAACACCAGAGGCACGATCTTTCAAAAATCTGTTCAATTGATAGCTTACGCCGACGACATTGACGTGATTGGACGAATACAGCGAGCCGTCAATGAGACATTTGCTGGCATTGAAGCAGAAGCGGCTAAAATGGGTCTGGTGGTTAATGAGGACAAAACGATGTACAAGCTGTCATCAAGAAAGGACGCACAACATCGACGTCTCAGAGAGAGCGTCACACTAGACAGCAGAATCTGCGAGGTAGTCAAGAACTTCGTCAATCTCTGCTCCGCGGTAAAAAGGGACAATAACACCTCTACCGAAGTCAAGCGCAGAATCACTCTTGTCAATAGCCGTTTCTTTTTGCTCGAGAGGCAATTGAGTAATAAAGCCCTCTCTCGAAGGACTAACCTTGCTTTATATAACACTTTGATCGTCCCAGTCCTGCTTTATGGCGCGGAAACCTGGACGTTACTAAAAGAGGATGAGGAAGCCCTTAGTCTTTTGAAGAGAAAAGTTTTGCGTGCAATTTTTGGTCCTGTTTGCGTTGATGGCATCTGGAGAAAAAGATTTAACGACGAATTCCTCACACTCTGAGATCTATTACTCAAGTAATAAAGCAAGTAATAAAATTTTGAAAACTTGCATTTTCCAAATATCTCGATAGCTGCATGTTCAATTCATGATCAATAGGTACCAACTGCGTTGGTTATGTCAATAAATAATCATTTCTAACCGACAGGCCTTAACTTCCTCTTGCTCAAGATTCATGTTTCTCCACTACAGTGATATACGAGTATTTGATACCGAACAATTGAGCTGTAATGATTTTTTAGCAACGGGGTAAGTGGGTTAGCAACGTGTAATTCACGCTCCTTCCTGGTGTCGATTATAGCCTGTAAATTACTGGTTTTTAATTTCACCCGCATAACAAACCCCTGACGCACACCGAAAATATGCAACAGTAACAGCCTCTTTACAAGAAACCGTGACAGTGTTTGTTTGAATAAAGATTCTGTATCGTGTGCGAATTTCAAATTGAGGTTATTGATATCAAACAAAATGGTATCATGTCTTAAGAAAATACAGCGTATTCCAACGAAGTGAAAAGCGTTAACTAACAAAGAGAACATGTCAAGTCACAGATCTTACATTGATGACGTTCGTTCTGACGCTATCCCCTCGATGTCTGCTTTAAGAATCAGCACGTCTTCTACCAAAAGGTCGTTTTTCCAGTTTGCTCAGTGTATACGCGAAGCGAAACTACTCATTTGATAAGAATACAAATTAAACCTGACACTTTGGGTTATCGTTTTCATTGTCATTGGGGGGACTTGATGAAGCACTTTTCAAAACTGTTTGAATTTCCTCCAAATGTGTCTCATTTTTGTTTTATTTGCTAAAATAAGAAATGTATTCTTTCGTCTCCATTGCAGTTCTTAAAAAGAGAGTAAGTACTGCGAACAGGAATAATTAATTTAAAATTTAACCTAAAATGAACATTGTCACATTGATTCATTTGAAGTTCAGAGCCCCAAAGAATTCATGTAAAAAGTTTTGAATTTTGCATCTTCAAATCCTACTAAAAATAAAGATATCAGGTATCAACAAGAACCAACTAATGTCATTCGGACGGCGCATTTTCTCTGATAGCATTATTGAAATGTGTCAGATTATAAAGAGATTGTTTTGACGGTCCAGAGCACATCACTTTAAGATCGCACACGCCAGTCACTTAAAGATTGTCTTAGGAGTAACTTGGAGTCGACTGCGTTATGGCGACCACATTCAATCGCGTTGTTTTCATTTTGTTTTTGGCGTACGTACGTCAAAAGTGCTCTTCAACGTCATATTCATCAGTAACGTGCAGTAATGTTTTTTCTCTGGCTGATATATCCAAAGAAATGAAACCTGAATGGACCGAAGTTACGGTTGTCAACAATGCCGGTGATTCATTTTATGTTGCAGGTGAGAACGGTTTCAAGTCAATATTGTCTTAAGTGAGTTCTTTCCCTTTTCTCAGAACATCAAGCCAACTACCTGAATGTTGTGCAGAAACTTGATCTTTCTCGATCTGGAAAAATTGTAATATCCGATCACGGATTTAAGGATCTTCCAAATCTGCGCCACTTAAACATTTCAGGGACGCAGTTCAGTTCGCTTCGGGTGAGCTTCTTCCATCAATATTCCACCATTCAGTATATGGACGCAAGTCACAATCTCTTCGATACGATCGTGCCGAATATGATCGAGTACTTGCCGAACCTGCGATCGTTGAATTTCTCGCACAACCGAATTAACAATGTGCAAATAAACGTATTTGAGAAACACAATCAGTTGCAGGATCTGAACTTGGATTTTAATCTTCTGAAAACGATAACACTGGGATACGCTCCACAGCTTGAGAATCTCTCTATCGGGGACAATCTAATCGAATTGGTAAGTGCATGCTATTTTCTGAGCAAAGTTGAAGAGTTTAAACAATTTTTCTCTTGCAGATTCCATCAAATGCATTTGACAAACTTGCGCAACTTAAGTTCCTCGCAATCACAGCGAATCCCATTAGAAAAATCGAAGACAGGGCGTTCCAAGGTCTGAATCTTCTTAAGGTTCTTAATTTGTCCTACAACAGCATCGAGTCGTTGACACCGAATGTCTTTGCCGGTCTTAGCCGCGTTAAGCTTGTGAATGTGGACCTAAGTCAAAACAATATCATCAGCTTATCAGGGCAACCATTTCAATTCCTGAACTCACTGCAAAACCTGAATGTATCTGGGAACTCAATCAAGAGCCTGGACTCCACAGCTTTCATAGGCTTGCGACAGTTGAAAAGACTCTATTTGCAAAACAATGACATAGTTGAAATTGCAGCGAATACCTTTCAACCCCTCCTGGGCTTAGATACGTTGGATCTCAGTGGAAACAGCCTCATTACCCTCAACAAGGACATCTTTCCGCGGTCGATGCCGAAACTGCGAAAACTGCTCATTTCGCAAAACAACATAAAACAGCTTCCACACGACGTCTTCACAAGCTTGTCAAACTTAGACTACTTAAGTCTTGGACACAATGCACACGACAAACTAGACGCACGGATGTTCACATCCCTGAGAAAACTGAAGAAGCTGCATATCCCTCATAATTACATAGAAGACATACCGACGGATGTTTTTGAGAGCTTCAATAGCCTCTCCGAACTGCTTATTGACCACAATAAGTTAACATTTTTGCCCGAGGTTAATGCCACATTTCCGTTCCTAAAAAAAGCCGCAATCGAAGGTAACCCCTGGCAATGTCCTTGCGTTGATGAGATAATAAATTTCTTGGAGCTGAGAAATACCCAATACAAACGCAACAACGGATACTATGAGGGAAAGAAGCCGCTGTGTGTAGTGACGCCCGTTCAGGCATGTGTACGAAGTCTTCAACTGGCCCAGGAGTACGGAGTGGTTGACATATACGAAAGAAGAAACGGTTCCGGAGAGGTGGACGAGGAGGAAGAGGAATGACGGGATGACGGAATGACCGTATTCCAACATCAAATACACAAGAGACTGATAATATATATTGCTCCACTAGCCCCCAGACATGGAGGTACATAAAATAAAAATCTTGACACGAATCTGTTTTTCTTGACTGTTGTATTCGCAAGAGCTTATCTCTTACCGAAATAGAGTACAGTACGTCAATTGAGATTTTTCTGAGAATAAAATGTAAATTATTTCTATCGCAATCCATCGAAGGTTAGCTCTGGACCACTGGTCGACGTCAGATTGTTGCGTCGCTTCAAGCGGTAGTCTGAAGCAGCAGTAGAATGAAAGAGGAAAATAAAGGAAATTCAGGTTACGTACATTTTTTTACAGTTTCTTCATGTTTTTGTAATGGATGGGTTGCTGGATACCTTGAAGATGTTGTTGATGTCTTGAAGTCTCCCAATCTGGAAGAATATATGATTTCAGCAAAAGTGTTTTTATAGAAATGTGTCAAGTGAAGTAGTTTTGGTAATGTTTGAGGACCTTAAGGTCTTTCAAATATTTGTCCGGTTTCCTGGCATGTATGAAGTTGGGAAATTGAATTGACACTACAAGAAAAACTGACTTTCAGCTTGCTGTCAAGCATGCCACCATCCACATACGTCAAGTTGATTAACAACGCCATTTACTTCGAAAACGATTTTTTTTTGTGGCAAAAAATTATACGCAACTTTCCCTTACTTTCCCCCTTTCCTTTGCATTTTTCACTCGGATGGCACACCTCGCATTTTTCATGAGTGACTTTCGAGTTGCTGGCAACACTGAAGGGGTACTAACTGTCTATGAAGAAGCCATATCACTGTATGCCCCTTCTACTCGTTTAAGAACAATTATTATCCTATTCAACTGAATGATGTTACGCACATAAGCATCCTCATTTCCAGTGGATCGCATGTTCCACTAAAGAGATCGTGGGAGCAATGCACGCCCGAGAGTTCTTCAGGCCGTTTGACCCCCACTATCGACTTTAACTCGTCAGAAACCTTTTCCAAACGCAAAAATCTCTGCAAAAATCTTTCTCATTTGTTATTGTCTGTTTTTTCTGATCCAGTCCACTGCTTGAATTTTGGCAGTTCCTTCAGCTTTTCATATTCGTTCCTTAACTTGGAACGGTTGCATAAGTTAGTTTTACAATTTCTGGCATTTATAGCATAAAAAAAATTGTTAAACCCAATAGAGTGGGGTGCAACACATTCAAGACTCTCCTTCCCTCCTCCTATTATAGCCATGGATGGCACTTGTGTTGTTCGAACCAACATCCTCGATATGTGTATCGTCTTAACACTAAGCTGGAACGATCACGTATAATATTTGAAGTTTCTAAAATTACTAAGAAGGGTCTAGATATCTTAATCATCTCACAGAAATCTCAGTTTGTCTGCGTCGACCGCAGCAACAATGGTGAGAAGGATTGGCCGTTATCATATTTCAGCGTAGGGTTCTCGGTACGACCGCCATTAAAATCGTCCTTGATAAGCGAGCAGAGGAATGCTCGAAAGTCACGTCCGGGGTTAGGAAATGCCCCAAATCCACTCCTCCACTCATCCATGGCTGCAAGATACAAAATTTGTGCACGAGGCAAGCTAGGGTACAACTTTATTATCCGGTCTGGTACCTAAAAGACATCACTGACTGAATATACTTGCGGCACAACAAACCAAGGCGGTGCTAATCACCAGTCACAGTGGAAAGTGAAATGTCAATTACCAGAAGTGTGAAACTACCCTTTTCAAAACATCGCTGTCGAGGGCCTCAAGGGACACGAAAATGAACCGCAAGTTCGGTATAGTTGACCCACAAGGGCCACCAGTAGCGGTAAAAAGTGTAGTCAGATATCTAGGCATCTAGTTGGACCAGTATCTGTATGGTGGTATCCACATAGATACAGCTCTAACCAGGGCTAAGAATGCCTTCGCTATGACAAGAGGGCTGTTTTACAGCAGTCAACTTGACACCAGAGTGAAGGTCATCTGCTACATGGCCCTCATCCGGCCAATAATGGTATATGGTTTCCCTTTGTGGTTCAACGTGAGTCCTTCCCAGATGGAAAAGATGAGGGTGTTCGAGAGGCAGTGCCTTCGGGTCTGTCTTCATCTATATCGAAAAAATGTAATTAGTTTTAAGCAATAAAATTAAACAAATGCAAGAGGCTGAAAGGTAGACAGCTTAGCTTAGCTTAGAGTACTCGTGCAGAGTCAGTAAGTTAGATTCAAGATCAATGGATTATATTAATAAGCTAGTTTTACGTTTTTTTGTTTAGCATATAAGTAATAATAAATGAAGAATAAAAATGCATTAAATAATAAATAAATAATGGACATTGGAATTTGCCAGCTAGTTTGAGACCAGACAATCAGATCCAAGGAGTGCGTGAACTACCTAGGAGTTATGTTGACAACAGGCTCTCCTTCAGGGATCAAGAAGTATGCCAGTAAGAAGGCATCACTTTTACAAGGACCACTCTCTCAAATCCTTCACAATATTGGTAAACCCGGGTATACACGCAGAATCCAGCGCTCACGAGTAGCCAGCTCAAATATTCTATATGGAGCTCCAATTTACTAAAATAGACGACAACGTCAGCGTGCAGACTCTGCGCAACTCAAACAAATTAGTGGTTTCAGGACCATAATTATGAGGCGCCGTTCGTTATAGCAGGAATGCTACCCATAGACATTTTTGCAGACGAGCTTGTACCACTGAAGAAACCCGGACCGGCACCAAGCCAAAATAATAAAAGAAGAAGAACGAGCAGCATTCATAGCAATGTGGTAAGCCCGTTGTTGTTCGAGGCAGACTTAGGCAAAAAGTCATAAGCTACGATCCCGTAAGCGAAGGCCTCATGACAATCCGCATTAAGGCTAAATTCGGGAACATCAGCCTGATATGCGCTCACGCCCCGACAGAAGAGAAGGATGACAACAGCAAGAATGAGTTCTATGATCTCCTAGAAAGAACATACGATCGATGCCCCAGCTATGACACCAAGATCGTTCTAGGAGATTTCAATGCTCAGCTGGGGAAAGAGGACATCTTTCCTGGCGTCATCGGGAAACACAGCCTGCACGACACGACTTCCGGAACCGGACTCAGGCTGCTGGACTTCGCCGCGGGGCGGAACCTCTCTGTGAGCAGTACGCGGTTCCCACATCGCAACATCCATAAAGGAACCTGGCGATCCCCGGATCAATCAACCGTCAACCAGATTGATCACGTTGCGATCGACGTCAGACACTCGTCCAACATTCTCGATGTCCGAACATTCCGAGGAGCTAACATCGACTAGGATCGTCACCTTGTTGTAGCCGAGGTATGAACCCGGATATCGAGAGAACAACGGAGTCGAGACAGGCCAAAACGGTTTAACGTCGGAAAGCTACAATCGCAGCCGATCGCTAGAGCCTTTACCGATCGATTCTCCCTGAAACTGTCTCAAAGTTCGACGCTGCCTGCACTGACAATAGAAGAAGAATTGAACCGTTATCAAAAAGCCATCAAAGAAGCTGCCACTGATGTGCTGGGTTTCACGCCACCACCTAGAAGGAACCCATGGTTTGACGACGAGCGCAGCCAGGCACATGCAGCTAAACAGGAGGCCTACCAGGCAACTCTACATCGGACAACGAGAGCTGTTCGTGATCTCTACGAACAGAAAAGAAGGTAAGAGAACCGGCTTCTCAGAATGAAAAAGAGAGAGCATGAGAAGCGCGCGGTCGAAGAGATGGAGAGGTGTTATGGCAGGAATGAAGTCCGAAAGTTTTACCGAAAGGTGAAACAGCTATCCGGTGGATACAGGGTTCGGACCGAAGCCTGCCAGGACCAAAACGGAAACCTCGTAGTAGAGTCGCAATCGATGCTGAGAATCTGGAAATATCATTTCTGCAGACTCTTAAACTGACGGCCCAAATCTAGCTGTTAGGCAGAATGTTCCACTTAATTTGGACGATGATAGGCAAGAATTCCGCCCCCCCGACTTAGACGAGGTCAAGATAGCAATATCGAGACTGAAGTCGAATAAAGCTGCTGGAGTGGATGGACTGTCCGCAGAACTGTTTAAAGCAGCTGGGGATGACCTGGTTGGGCACATGCACCAGCTCATCTCTAAGATATGGGCGAGGAAAGCATGCCCGATGAGTGGAATCTCAGCGTCGTCTGTCCGGTCAGCACCTGTATGTTTATCAAAGTATAGATACTGGTCCAACCATCCGCCTAAATGCCTCACCAAGCCTTTCACAGCTAACGGTTCTCCACGTGGGTCAACAATGCGGAACTTGCGCCAGTTTAACTTCGCGTCTTTAAGGTCCTGAAAACCTATGGTAGACGTCACGAACTTTCTACCTGTTATCATGTCATTGATCATGTATAGCAGTTGTTTAGTTATGTCAAGTCTGACCAGCTTTAGAAAAAGTCCTTCTAACCAAACGGTGTCGATCGCAACCCAAGTCGATCAGACATGCACCCGTGCATTGGGTCTTAAATTTATTCATTGCATGTCGGAACCAGCTTAGGCTCAAAAATAGTTGATGTGTTGACAGTGACATAGGGTGAGTGTACTCTGAGTTAAAACAATGTTTACAAGTGATACAGACTTTTCAAAGAACTGCGAGAAGATGTGAATTACGGCGCACCCCTGGACTCCCTAGAACATTAACAACCAATGAAAATGTGGAAAAAATTAAGTACGTATCACGCTAGAAACTATGATATCCATTGAGATCTTTTAATTTTGCCACTCAAATATGAAATTAAAAACTTCATTTATAAACATAACTGCAGCCTGGCAGAGGATGTTAACTCTACAGTAAATACGATTTTGTCCTGTGACGAATACGGTCTACTTAGCCCCATCATCTAGTGCCGTTTTTAATTGCCTTATAAACAGTGAGAAAATATCTGCCAAACATACGAAACATACGAAAATGTGCTTTACATAATGACTTTCAAAAGGGTGCTTTTTGTGAGTTAAGTTCTCACACTACGATGTGCGAATACTCGCAATACTGTCTTATCCCAGATTTTCACCGACTTCCGGGACAAGCAAAATCTATTACATCACTACTTTCCTTTGAAAAGTTGTTCGATTGATATAATATACGTTTTTGTTTATAATCCGATAAGATTTTGTCAGATTTCATCATCCCAACATGCTTTGGAAAAGCTGGTTCATTGTATTCCTATCACTGCCCACATTATCCGCAATTTGATTCCAAGAACAAGACGAGCTTTATTCTGAGAATACAAAATGTCACACATTGTGGTATTTGTAACAGCTTTTGTTCCTTCACTTGAACTTATTCATTCAGTAAGCAGAAAAATGTCAGTGAGAAATAGCTTCAACAAATTCTCAGAAACATACATCTGATCTACTTATGAGAATATTACCAGGTCTAAAAATAGGAAAATAAGTCCAATTTGTTAAATACCAGTTGCAACGCTTGCAATCCTTTAGATTTCGTCGTACGTAACAGCCATTCCCTAGAAAGGATGAAAATAACTCGATAAGTGTCAGTTACAATTACAAAGAAGAATTTCCCTTCCTCTTCTGTGCGGTCTTAACGATGAATTTTATTAATAAATGATCTATAACGTAAATTACTCGTAAATATCTCAAAAATTGTCAATGAGTGTTTTGCTTCTCTTTTGTTGAATCGACGAGGTGAGTTTATGTTAGGTTGCTGTGGGTGACTGAGCAAGTTTGCTGAAATCTATTTTCTCCGCGATGGGAAGCAATGTAATGCTACTTAATGGGATACTTTTTATTTTAATGATCTGCTTGGTTCCTGTATGAAATCAGACTAGCCCCAAAACTTCTATTGGCATCACCACTTTGTTTCCAAATCTTTCTTGATCTGCTTGGTTCTGCTTTTCCTGATCTGCTTGGTTCCTGTATGAAATCAGACTAGCCCCAAAACTTCTATTAGCTTGACTACTTTGTTTCTTAATTTTTCTTGCTCTAAAAGCAGTTTGTTCGTCAAGGTCATTGTAGAGGTATTTTCTGATGGAATTTTCAAAAGTTGTAGGAAATGGGCTGATACCAAAATAGCGACTGGTAGTCACCTGCCTTCTCCTCTGTAACCGCGAAAAAAGTAATTTTATGAGAACGCTCATTTTTTGCATGACAGACACTGCCCAGTAAGTAGACCTGTAATCCAACGTACGTCATTTTTGCCTAACCTGATGAAGTTCTTTGTCCGTGAAAGAATGCATTTTGGTTACTACTGATATCTAGTTCGTTCCATCCATTTATACTTTGAAGGACATCTTTCAGAATTTTTTTCACAACCTGAGTTTGGGAAAGGCTGGTTCCTGTTTACCTGCCGGCAGCAGACCCGCCAGCTATCATGATAATTTAACGGCACTGTCGTTTGTGCAAATAGAATGTTAGATTGCTTGTTAGAATGTAGAGTGCGACCAAAGCCGAACTTCGGCTTTTTGATCACCCTCGGCCGAAGCCGAAGCCGAATATGACGCTAAAGGGTGATTTTTTAAAAGCTATACGAATAATTTAAAAAAAAAAACTCAGAAAAATGCATTTGAATCGATAGTACGGTCAATATAATTTAATATTTGAAGATTATTTCGTGCAAATGTTGACCTTGACTGCGCCTCAAATGGTCCATCCGCTTAGTCCCATTTTGACATACTCTTTCCAACATTTCGGCCGGTATCTCACGAATCTATGCTTTAATGTTGTCTTCCAATGCGTCAATTGAAGCGGGCTTGTCTGTATAGACATGAGCTTTAACATAGCCCCACACCAAATAGTCTAAGGCGTTAAGTCACACAATCTAGGTGGCCAATTGACCGGTTCCGAACGCGAAATAAAATGTTCACCGAACTCGCCTCTCAATAAGTCCATTGTTGCGCGTGCTGTGTGGCATGTGGCACCGTCTTTTTGAAACCACATGTCATGCAAGTCAAGCTCTTGCATTTTGGGCAAAAAAAAGTTGAATATCATATCACGGTAGCGCTCACCATTCATATTCACTCTAAAATCGACAATTCTGCTTATTTACGTATCCATTGAGCCAAAAATGAGCTTCGTCGCTGAATACAATTTTTCGGGAAAAAGTAGATCTTCGGCCAACTTTCCAAGAGCCCATACACCAAAAATTTTACGTCGCCATATGTCGTTCGGCTTCAATTCTTGCACCAGCTGTATTTTGATAGGCATCAACCCTCAATCCTTCTCCATTTTCCACGTGTTGAGTAACAGAGCCCCAATTGCTGCGTATGGTGACGAATCCATAATTGATAGTCATCATTAACACTGGCCGATACAGCTGCGATATTTTCTTCAGTTCGCGCTCTACGTTAGTGTGTTGGTGGTTTAATATCCGGCAATGTAAATTTAGTGGGAAACTTTGTCACAATAGACGAATAGCCGCTTCAGTGGGTCGATTAAACTGACCATAACATGGAAGAAGCGCACGATGAACTTTCTTAACAGAGCACGCATCTTGATAATAAAATTCAATAATTTGCAAGCGTTGTTCGTTTGTAAGACAACTCAGGTTAAATTATAGACCAAACTGAAGATATCTAACAGTAAAACAAAACACGAAACGTGCGTCAGCTATTTAAGGAAGCGTTGCCAAAAAGAAAAACTAAAAAATCTCCTTTTAAAAGGAAACACTAAGGAAAATACTTATTTAAAAAAATTCACTTTATTTAATTTTAAATTAATTTATATTTCATTTATTAACTCATAAAAAAACTAAGTCAGCAAAGTAAAAAAAAGTTATCATTAGAAGTACCAACGATGAAAATTAGTTAATAATTAAAATTAAACAACTCGATATTGTACGCATGAAATGAAAGTTTATCAATCTTATCTCCGTGTAAATTAGCCCTCCTATCAGCATAAATCTGTCCAGCACCACTACAACAATAGTTGCTCGCTCGCTACACTAGTTGAAGAGCTGAATAAGGTTAAGGACTTGAAGCCCAGTAATAAAAATGTCAGCGTTTCATGCAAGCAGCGGGTCATTCAAATACGATTTGAGATTTTCTTCGAAAGGAGGAGAATTTTTTGGATTGGAAGATTCACTTATTGGCGGTATATTGTCTTGCGAATCTCACAGATTTTCGATTTCAGGATAAGGATATGAAGAAGTTGATGGAACACCAGGTTCATTTATTTTCTTATTATCACATAATTTTGCAAGTTATAAAAACTGTAAAATATCAGTCTTGCAAATTATTACTCCGTCATTGGTTAATTATTTGGTTTTAAATCGTGGATCGATAATCGTTGCAATAGATAATTTAGGAAATCCTTTTATGTAGGAAAAGCGTTTGTTGAAAGACTCTGACTGACGAACAAATGAAACTTTTAAAATACACACTGCGAAAATTTTAAAACAAAAAACGCACCGTTCCTTGCAACTTCTCTTCTGCTACTGTAGGGACACAAGCAAATTTTGCAATATCAAAAAAACACGGCGCGACTTGCTCATATATCAAGCAACGAAAAATACGCAAAACACCGTAATTCACAGAAAATTCAACATTTGGCTTCGGCAAAATCTTCGGCCTCATTTGGCCAAAGCGAAATGTTTTGCTGAAGATGTTTTTTTTTAGCCGAAGGTTGCTGGAGCCGACGGCGAATGTTCGGTCGGATTCTTTCTCAGCACTATCTCTTTAAGTTAAGCCACCGGAGATTTTGTCGTTGTCGTTGTCGTTGTCAGAGCCTTAATGGTTGCTTGACTGTCTATGTATAAAACGAAAGATCTAACATCTATCGGTTTCTTTGACAGAAGACTAGTAGTTTAACTTTCTCCCCAAAAGGTAAGAAAGTCGGAGTGCCAAGGAAATTGTAGGTAAGGCTGTCATTGTTGGTACACTCAGCCCGACATATGCTCAAAGTTTAAGCTTTGTAGCATATTTTTTTTGTTTGGGAGAAGCATAAAACTTACTCTATTTTGCCTGTTCGGCTATTTCCCGCTGTCGTAAAATCGAATTTGTATCCGATTTTGGTATTAATTGCTGAAAAACAATTGAAATGTTTACAGTGGCATACGTAAATGTACTCTGAATCAAAAAATTGTTTTCAATTGGTAGAAAGCTTTTTGAAATAGGGTCTCGAAGATGTGAATGATGACGTTCGCCCTGGACGTCCCAGAACATCAACAACCGATGAAAATGTTGAGAAAGTTACTGAAGATGTTGACATTTTGCAATTTTTTCTTAAATTTTTGGCATGAAGCGTGTACAACGAAGTTCGTTCCTGAATTTTGACCATTGGTCACAATTGCTTTCTCGTCATATTTTTGCCCAAAAGCAATACCGTAATCATGCCTTAGCCTTCATCAGTTTTGGCCTCTTGTCTGCTTTACTTCCTGAGCAACAGCGCTTTACTTCGACAACAAGTTCTACAGTATCAAACATTTTACATATACGAGTAGTCTTGACGGGGGTAGTGAAAATTTGTGTGTCCGGCTTTCGCGAAGAGTGCTTCTTTCAAACTTGCACCCATTGTACTACAAAGCGACAGTAAAAATTGTGAAAAAATCGTAATTCGTTTGCTATTTAATTTACTAATAACCTAAGTCAAAATCTTATCAAATACCTATGGAAACTATGTTTCCGAATGCTACAGAATTGTGGTAATTTTCAATAAAACTCATATTTACTCTCTGAAATTAAATGGAAAGAAATAAAAAAGTTGCCTGCTTTTTATTGATTATTGTAAAAGATTTATTTAATTTTGAAGTGTTGTTTTTAAGCACAAATTCTTTTCCGATCTTTAAGGTTAAGGCACACTGACTGTTTTAAAATCAAATTTTAAAGAATTCCGAGCAATGAGTGCATATGTGCATAGAACTCTAATAACTATACATGTTTTACTATCTGCATTGTAAGACTCTGCATCGAATATCCGTACGAAATTCTGGTGTATTGGGTTTCATTATTGTCAGTCTTGAAGTTTATCATTTGCAAGGCGATTTAAAACCAATTGTCAGGCCCACATTGTATTAAATTTGATAAATTTATTCCATTAGGGGAATTTTGTTAATCAGAACCTAACACAATTCCAAAATTTTGTTCTTGAACTCATGAACTCGGTTTTGTTCACTCAAATTCTATATTTTTCAATTTCACTTGAGAGCCTATCAACACCAGACGTTCCTAGCTTTTAGAAATAGTGAAAGTTAAGGGGACAAACCTGAGTTTCGATTATGAGTTATTTGTTTGTGTTGAAGTCAGGCGTCATTGTACTCAACATAAACTTCAAAACAGAATGAAATTAAATTTATATTTGAAAACATTCGAGTAGCGAAAATGAAGGAAATTATTTGCATCTTGAAAAGCGCGAGTACCTCATTTTGTCGTTGTCCTAATTTTCATTTCGGAGAACAATAATGCTACTCCCTCCCACAGTGGTGTAGTGGGTAAGTTCCTAAAATTAGCCGCCGGGGGTAGTGAGTTTGATTCCAGTACCGAAGATTAATTTCGCATTTTCTACGGCACCACATCTTTCGACAAAACTTAATGAAGTACTAATTATCTCTGAAAACCTTCTCAAATTTCAACATTTGGCAATAAAAGATAGGGTTCCCATTACATGTTGAAAAATAATAGAATGGAATTGGGTAGACGTTTTCATGAAATGTAAACAAATTAAGCTACTCGAAGGAAATAACAAGCATACATAGTAAATCACGAGGGAAACAAATGGTTAATACTGACCAACGTTTTTCAGGGAAGATTCAAGAAATTAAAACAATATTCTCAATTTGATAGATAGAGTAGAGAATAATTATAATAATTGAGTGACACCACAGCCCACAAGTGACCAGGACCTAGCTTCTACAACAACTACCCGTGTTGTGGGTGCTACTGTTCTCTCACGAGTAGAAGGGACCTACAGTTTTTTGCCGACTCCGAACGGCGAGGTTTGAGAAGCATTTCATAGACAATTGATACTTTTTGAGTGTTGTCAGGAACTCGAAAGCGGTGTTGCCGTGAAAAAATGCCAGGTGTCGCTTCTAGACCTTCTGCGTCTGAGTCTACGCACTTACTCACTACGCCACGGTGACCACGATAAAATAGAGAAGAAAAGAATTTTACCTCACCATCCAGAAATCGCGATCATTTGCGTATGGTTTTAACACTTTAAATCCATTTCGTATAGGTATTTTGATTTCTCACACTTACTCGTAATTTATTAGGCCGACCATTGTGATGGCATTTTATTGGATAATTGTTGTTTTTTTGGCCTGCTGGATGGCTACATGAAAGTAGATTTTACTAGCTAAGAATATTTGTAAAATAAAAAGCGAGTTGACCGGAGGAAACAACATTTTTTCACGTCTTACAAAATGCTCAGGAATATTATTTGAGTACTATTTCATCCGAGTAATATCTTTCGTATACGCATGCAGTCTGTCTTCTACATACCCCACGGCGATAGGAAAACTCCTTTCACTGATTTGATTTATTCTTTTGTGAAGAGAGGCGGTATATTCACTATTCTATGAAGCCGTTTCTCTTGCACCTAATTATTCAGTGTCTTTGATATTCGAGGAAGCTGCGACACTCATCACCTATAATTCAATAGTTAATGATGAGTGCTTATAGTTCTTTCTCGATGAAATCAATCAATGCCAATCAATTGGGACATCGGTAATAAATCCAAAGGCTGCGCTGCATCCTGCAAGAGATAAAGGGTCGCTTTTTCAGCAACTACTCGTGCTGTGCAAAGTATTGTTTTCATTGCAGTAGAGGCAAGTTTTTTACCGACTTAGAACGCCAAAATTTAAAAAGCTTTTAATAGACAATTAATACTTATTCTGTCAAGTCAACAACTCAAAATATGTGGTAGTATAAAAAAGTGATGGATATACGCTCGCGGAATATAATAGGCACCTTCAGTTTGTGATCCTACCGACTACGATACGGCCACCACGGTTTCGATAACTTTTCCTTTTTTTCATCGACAAACTATATACGAGTATGTACAGTACGTGAACAAAAAATAGCACAATTCTATTAACGTTTTGTTTATTTGCGTACATAAAAAAAAGATAATGAATTTTCCTTGAATACAAATAGGAGTTGGATGCATAGAGTTTTTCCGAATAAAGTCAAAGATAGCACATTTGTAGCATTTAGTTTTAAAATGAAACAAAACTCTAAATAATGATTCTATTTGGCAGAGATAATCAAAAGTGTTTCTTTTTGTACTAATTTACGCAAATTTAATACAATGCCTTGTTTAACCTCGTTAACACTTTGGTATTGTCTGTTGTGTTGTCAAATGTCGCCTTTTTGTCTTTTGAATTTCCGGCTATGTACAAAGCGCTACAGAGCTCGTATGTGGCAGTACTATACATCATTTTGACATAAACTACAAAACGACGCTATGCATGATTTGTTTGGATATTGCGTTCAACAGTTATAGACGTGTAAATATAGAGTTCAAGCGCCAAAATTGGCGCTATTTTAAAGTTTTCCTTTGTTAAAGGCAAATTCGCTAGAGAAACGTTCCGTGAGATTAATGGTGTTTTGGGTGGATGGTACAATATCACTTCGAGCCGCGGAGGAATGAAAACGACACCACGGATAAGCCAGCCGGCGGAAGACCTGTGACGACGAATACCGATCGAATCATGGAAATCATCGAGTTAGACCGGCATGTGGCATCTCGTGACATCGTGCAGGAGATGGTAGTTAGTCACCAAACCATTTTAACCGTCTACAGAAGGCTGGATACAAAAAAAATCTTGATGTTTGGGTGCCGAATGATTTGACACAAAAAAACCTTCTGAACCGAATCAACGCCTGCGATATGCTGAAACTGCTGAAACGGAACGAACTCGACCCATTTTTGAAGCGGATGGTGACTGGCGACGAAAAATGGATCACATACGACAATGTCAAGCGAAAACGGTTGTAAAGGTCGGTGAATCGTCCCAAACAGTGGCCAAGCCGGGATTGACGGCCAGGAAGGTTTTGCTGTGTGTTTGGTATGATTGGAAGGGAATCATCCACTACGAACTGCTCCCTTATGGCCAGACGCTTAATTATACCATCTGCTGCGAAAAACTGGACTGCTTGAAGCAGGCGATCGACCAGAAGCGTCCAGAATCTGCCAACAGGAAGGGTGTAGTGTTCCACAAGGACAACGCCAGACCACACACTTCGTTGATGACTCGTCAGAAGCTCGGATGGGAGGTCTAATCGCATCCACCATATAGCCCGGATAAAGCGCCAAGTGATTACCACCTGTTCCTGTTCATGGCGAACGTCCTTGGTGTGTGAAGTTGAACTCAAAAGAGGCTTGTGAAAAGTGGCTGTCCGAGTTCTTCGCAAATAAGGAGGGCGGCTTCTACGAGGGGGGTATTATGAAGTTGCCGCCTAGATGGAAAAAGATTATCGAACAAAATGGCGTATATTTGAACTAAATCCGATCACTGTAACACTTTTTATGAAGCATTGAGTGAAGAGCAAAAAAACGGAAGGGGGATATTTTAAAACCTTATATGTGGCGATCGTTCTGCCCAATCTAAAAACGTGAACATTGTTATCTGAAAAATATTTTTAACGATTTTTGCCGTAAGTACCACGTATGCAAGTGCCTAATTTAATCGTTTATTCGAAAATCAAATCCAAGTACTTTTTACTTGCCATTCTTTGTGGCACGAACTTTATTTCAGTTATGGTACCCTATTTTAGCCCATGTTACAACAGTTTCCCTACCATGTTACCGACGGCTCTATTTTGACTAGTCTTTTCTTAAATCGTGCCGGGCCAATCAGGACCGTCGAGATTAAACTTCTTCTCGTGAATAATAGCCTTGAACTGCGCGCCTATCCCTGTCACTTTCTAGAAATTATTGCAGGCACTCAGTCCAAAACCACTTTGGCCTTGTAGGGGCGTAGAGATATGTATATACATAGAAAATTTAATTTTGGTTTATACTTTTTTCGCAGACTGTACATACATGCGCTAAGCCATGAATTTTTACTTTGAGCGGCACTCTGGCCATGGATATGATTAAAGTCGTAGACATGTATTTGCTTTTGAGAAGCGTTGACGAGATCGTCGTCGGGGTATTTTTTGTGTTCGAAAGGGGATGCGATGTTGAGGTGGATGGAATCGAGGATATGTTTTTAGGTACGAAGACTGAAAGAGGTAAAGAATTTTGTGTTATATGTCACGCAGGATAGGCAATCTGTAAAAGCGGCGACATTGAAAGAAGATGATGCATGAGCAAACATATCTATAAGAGGAATCGATTACAAAGGTTAGAGGCATTCGAATGACGTCAGTCTAGTTTTCTCTGTTTCAGGACGAGACACCTTGTATTTTTCATAACATCACCTCTTTCGAGTTGCTGACAACACTAATTGTCTATGAAAAGCTTCTCAAATCTCGCCGTTCAGTGTCAGCAAACAACTGTAGGTTCAGTAGTACAGTAGCACGCACAACACGAGTAGTTGTAGAATCTAGGTCCTGGTCCCTTGTGGGCTGTAGTGCCACTCAATTATTATTATTACTATTATCGTGCAAGTATTCAGCTTAAGGGGTGCTGCCAATGAGATTTAACTAACCTTCCAACTATAGACGAAGATCGCTTTCTATTTTCAATATCAAAAGCAGTTCCAGAGTGGATAGTGTCCAGAGAACGGGGTCAAGTTTTTTTTTTAATTTGAGTGTGAGTTCCACAGTACTCGGAGCAGGGAGGGTCGGTTTCGAATCCATCATGGTTTTAGTCTGTCTCCAAGGGACCCGTCGGTCCCACGGGTGTCGTCGTACTACATTTACCGCGCGTGATGGAATGTGCAGGTAATGCACCGGACAAGACGTTGTGTCAGCAGTTTCAGGTGCTGGGAACGGTGAACCGTCCGCCGTTATCATACTTTGTGTATGCTGATAGCAAGGATCACTATAGATTGTGTTTAAGCGTTGCAATGCTTGAAGCGGCTAAAACCTTACAAATTGAAGAAAGAAAATCTCTATTACAATCTGCTGGTACTCCAAGTTGTCGGTCCATAGCTTTCTAAAAGTATCATTGCAAAAGTAAGATGCCCTCAATTGCACTTCCATTTTACGTACATACGTCACATATCTTGCAGACCTTTTTTTTTTAATGCATTTTTTTTTATTTATAAAGAAAAATCCTATTGGCTAGACATAAAAAACGCTTAAACTAGCTTACTGTCCTAACTATGTTACATGACTAACTTACTGGCCCCTTTCGGGCACTCTTAGCTAAACCTAATCTTAAATCTATGTCTTTCGACCTAGTCTAACATATGTTTAATCACTAAGGGACTGGAATTAGTTATACTAAAAAAATTATTATGGAGAAAAACTTAGTTGCCGAATTTGGTTTTTGCATTATTATAAAACTTACGAACTACCTTAAGAATAAATTTAAAATTAGGCTTAAACCTAACTTAACTTAACTAACTTAACATTATATACTTAGAATTATTTAATAAAAAATATAACTGTATATAATTGAATTTTTTTTTCCGGGCTGTGTTGTGTGTATAGGCATATAAGTACTGGCATACATGCGTACACTCACCTCCCACTGAGGGAGAACTTGTCTCTTCAATCTCCACAGTTCTTAGAATCTGACTTTCGTTTTAATGTGTCGTCAGGCTATCAAATCCCATCTCACATTCAGTCTACCAAGGCATAAGTATCATTATCAAAAATTCGGGTTGAGTCCACCTTCGCTACAAACAGTTTCCTCGTGTGTATGCATGAACTCTTTAAAACATCCCCCGCCCTTTCCTGCTTAGCAATGATAACAATCATTGTGGCAATCCTACTGCGGAAGCAAAATAAAGAAGGCAGAAGGGTAAAAAACAAATACAAAACATGGGAAACAAAAATATCCTTCAGCACGACTGAGTCCATGGCGGATTAAAAGTCAAGTCTGCCATACTCTCGGAGACAGATTTTTTTGTTGTTTTGCCCGCTGTGCGCAAATGTGTGCGGCTGAATGCTGCCGTTCGCCTTGATTCAGTCATTGTTCCTTTAGACGATGTTGTTTACTTTGGCTACATAGTCGGCTACATAGCGGCCAACGCAAGCGGAACACCGCGCATTCTTTTTGTTGCCAAAACAATGCGAGTCATGTCAGCCCTTTATTTTTATTTCTGTTCTCGTGGATCACTCCGAACAAACATAAAATATGAAGACTCCCAGTGAAATGTGTTGCGAATATTTGTAATCTTAGGATGATTCCAGCATTCACATCCAACGGGACATCCATGTGCTTACATGAGATTGTCAGTGGCAACGGCGCGGCGCCAAGCAAAAGCACGACTCCATTGCAGAGACGTACACGGCCATGACTCTCATGTCTGTCGGGCGAAACTCAGAGTCGCATTCAGCCGGCAAAGCCCTCTATGAATTTTTTAAATGTCCGTTTTTTCCCAGAACTGTTTACTCACGTACTGCAGCCAAAGCCACCCCACTTAAAGTAAGCAAATAAATTCTTGAAACAAAACGAGCTAGGTAATCGAAAATGTATAAGGAAACAAAAATTCAATAACACAATTTACAATTTCCAATAATCCGGGGGCTCAGGACACACTGGCTATGGCCTGCCAGCGTCGACGGCGGTGGCAGTAAAAGACCCCGAGAAAACAAGGGAAAAAATATTCATTTTGCTTCCGAAGCTCTGTACGTTCGTTTGGTCTTTCAAACGGGGAGCCCAACCTCTCTGTTCCCCCAACCTCTCGACCCCAAGGTCTTCAATTGAAAATAGTATCCTCACTCGTGTGGAGGAGGAGGAGGAGGAGGAGTAGGAGCTGAACAAACCAAAACTGTGGACGGGGACGAACTCAGCCCAACGGATGTCGGTATTCAGTGCCATTTCCCACTGTACCTCGGTACCGCTGATGTCTAATGGTAAACACGTCCAAACAATAGTGTCAAGGGGCGCCGATATGCATGCAGGTATGTTTGTGCTTGTGTACGCATTGCATGCGAGCGTGTAAAACACCCAGCCATAGACAAAGCCACTTAGAAAAAGTTCATTCCTTTTCTTCTACAGTTCCCGGTTCGTTTCCGCCTGCCATTCATAATAAGGAATTGAGGAGCGGAGAAGAGTTTCGTGTCCTCGCTAAAGGATACAGGTGAAAGAACAGAAAGCCCCGTAACAAAACACGTAAAGAAAGGAGGCTTAGGCACAAGTCCTACAACAGGAACTCCGATTTTCTTTTTGTGTTGGCCATCGTTTACATATTACCAATACCCTGGGTGGCTAGCAAATTTCTCACCCTATTGCCTCCTGTATGGATGAAACGTGAGCGGTGTGCATGCAGGACTACATCCAGACTCCAGAATTTCAACTGAACACCATGCCGGTCGCTGGTGGAAGCAGATGTCGCAGTTGTTGATGATGGTGTGGTAGGCAACGGCCAATGATGTTGCACCTAAATGCAATGCAAATGTGCTGCATGCACCGTTGTCACAGTGTCCGAGGTTGAACAAGAATGCCGTGTCAAGGATAGCGCCTCCTGGCGCTGCACTGGTGGGCTGTAGTGTGTGGGGAGAAAGAAATGTGACACTGTGATGTTAATTGCTGTGGTTGCGGTTTCGAGGTCAGAGCTGTTCCAATGTCATTTTGGTGGAACATTAAGTCCTGTGATTATTGCATTTAACCTTTTGTGGGTAATGGACCTTATTTGTTGCTGTTTTACGAGTGAAGTGGATAAGCCTAGTGAATGGCTTGTTAATATGTGGGCTCTTTAAAACAAATGTGAACGCATATAATTTCTTTACGTCATTCTTCTCCTGGACTGTAAATTGTTGTGCTGTACTGCATAACAGCTGAGACGTTCGGAATATTTTGATAGAGATATGTTCTTGACTGACACTTATCACAGTTCACTTACATCGTTCAGTGGGCATGCCCAAATAGGTCTTTCATCGTCTAGAGAGTGGCCCGCATAAAAATTTTCTTCTTCCTCCTTATTTTACCCGTTACGACAGAAGTAATTGTTGGAAAGATATAGACTGGTTGCACTCTTGTACTCTTTTCCGACGATGACACCAGTGAGTGTTTAAGTCTGTTTCCTGCCTTACTCCAATATCCATAGTGAGGGCCTTGAGTTTAGTTTGAGCCAGATGAGCTTAGTGACACGAAAAGTTGCGCATACGGACTACTTGCTATAAAATTTGGTCCATCTGAAGAAGATCCTTAGGTGAGGCGTATAGCGTGAGAGGTAGAACTTCTGAGGAAGATAGAACTTGAGCAAGTTGGTGCTGTTTTTGCGGGTTCATTATCTCTACCACTTCCACACACATCACAGTGTAACAGGTAAAGGGAAATTTGAAGTACTAAGCTATCTTGTTAAGAAATAAAAGGCACATTAGGAATTCTTTGCTGCTAAAGATGGGACATGGTAGCTGCCTGGTTTTGGAGACAAATAATGACGCCTTATAGACTAGAATGCATTGCAACTAACCCATTTGTGTTCGAACGAAGAGTGAAAATTCGTATAGGACCGTTCAGCGTCTGTGTGTCTGACTGTCAATAAGCACTAGTAAGTATGCTGGTTGAGAAATTATTCTCGAAGATGAACCCGGGTAAGTAAGACGATTGCCGACGGCATTAATTCGCGTCTATTTAAACCTAAAAATCGTTATGCAAACTACTTTGATGGTCCCCGCATGTTTTTCTAGCAGAGTAGTAGTAGTAAAGGGTGTCCCAACAAGAACGCAAGATTAAAATTCGTCGCCATTCGAATTGTCATTGTTTAACATTTGAACAATTATTATTGTTTGTTAGTAGAAGGTATAAGATTAATAAAAATGGAGCACTACACGAACGAACAACGGATTCTCATTGTGAAATTGTTTTACCAAAATGGTGACAGTTTTGCGGCAATAGTTCGCAAATTGCGAACAATTTGGGGTTACAATAATCCTCCAAAAGATTTAACTGTAAAGCGATTAATGGAAAAATTTTCTGAAACCTTGTCTTTAATTGATGTAAAGACAACAACGCGCCTTCGACCAGGTCGATCGTAATGATGTCTCTCAAACTCCATCCACCTCAATCAAACACCGAGCTCAGCAAATTGGTGTTTCCAAATCCACTATGCATCAAATTTTGACGAAAGAGTTGCATCTTCATGAATACAAAGTTCAATTGACTCAGGAACTGAAGCCAGCTGACCGTGTACAACGAATTTGGGTATTGGAGAGACAACATGAAAATTCTGATTTTGCCGTTAAAATCATCTTTATTGACGAGGCCCATTTCCATCTTGATGGCTTCGTCAATAGGCAGAATTGTCGCATTTGGGGCGAGGAAAATCCTCGAGTGATTCACGAGAAGCAAATGCATCCTCAACGTGTCACTGTGTGGTGTGGATTTTGGACTGGAGGAATTATTGGTCCTTTTTTTATGAAAATGAGCCAGGTCAAGCGCAAACAGTCAATGGTGTTTGGTATCGTGAAATGATAACCAATTTTTTCGTGTCTAGAATTGAAGAAATGAATGTGGAGGGGATATGGTTTCAACAAGACGGCGCCACATCTCCTACAGCTAGAGAAACAATTCAATTGCTGCATCAGTCATTTCCCGGTCGTGTTATTTCGCGTTTTGGAGACCAAAATTGTCCATCTAGATCGTGCGATTTAACACCGTTGGACTTTATTTTTTTTTTGGTTTTTTGAATGCGAAAAAGCCGACGACGACTCAAGCCTTAACAGAGGAAATTGGACGTTGCATTAATGAAATACCGCAGCATTTATGCAAAACGTTCATTGAAAATTTCATTAAAAGATCGCGTATGTGCCAGCAAAGCCGAGGCGGCCATCTGGCCGATGTGTTATTCCACACATAACCTCATCCTGTCTTCTTTACGATATAATAAAGAATTTACGATTTTTTTTGAATATCTGCGTTTTATTTGAAATTTAAATTGAACGCACAATGTTGAGACACCCTTTAGTAGTAGAAGTACGATAAGTGCAGCGAATAGATGACAGATATCTTTCTACATAGTGGTCGCTGTGGCGTTGTGGTAAGTGCGTCGACACAGCCAAAGAGCACTTTGGGCTTCCATGGACCGATCCTGGATGTTGAACTTTCACTTGAGATTGATTTTATTGTCGAGAGCTGAAAGCTTAAATCTGGGTTTGAGATGTAGGACTGTAGTAGACACGGGTCGAATGATTTATTTTTATATTTCCTTGGAAGAAGTAAATGTTTCGTTCACTCCTACCACAGTCTGTAGTTTAGGCAATAGGTTTGAAAAAGGCCTGTTGGAATATATCCCTAGGTCCACACACATATTTCATTTAACAAAGTTCTTTAGAAAGTTTCTAGTTTCTTAAAATTGGACTTAGAACATATGTCAGGCGAGCATTTTTGTGACAGAATGAACACTTAACAGAAATTCATGTAAAAGTGAGCAGACGCAATAAATGTTCGCTGTCATAAATTTATTCATAACTTCACCGCTTGAGTTCGTCACTGACAACATGAAAATGCTGATTTTGGCGATAAAATCATCTGAAATATTGGGAAATCGTACTACTGTCTGACAAATTAAAAGCATGAAGAGTCTCACGCTACAGCACAGACTATCAAATTACAAATCCTTCTATCCAGGACGATAATTCGCCACTTATCATCAACTATCCGTTGAAGTATTTTGTGTGTGCTAACTTGTAGAGGACATACGAGTACATAACTCTTCTCTCTAGTGAATTGTTCTTTTTCACACCTCTGTTTTAAGAACAGTCCAAAGGTGCTCTATAGGATTCAGATCCGGATTTTGTGGTAATACTTTTTCGGTATTCCAAATCAACCAATCTTTGGTAAAACTAGCTGTGTGTTTTAGATCATTCTCATGCACCAGCATTGCACTTGGTGGTGACCCATTAACTTCTGTATTTTTATCCCTTCTTGTTCTTTCTTATGATTCTTAAGATCATTCTCATGCACCAGCATTGCACTTGGTGGTGACCCATTAACTTCTGTATTTTTATCCCTTCTTGTTCTTTCTTATGATTCTTAATATTATCCGTTTATTTTTCTCATTTGAAATTTTTGAAGGCCTTCCACTTCTAGAAACCCGATGTATGTACATTTTTTTTTGTGTGCTATGTGCTTTGCATGAGAAGTTGTGAAACTAGGTCAAACGATCTTAAAGGTAACAAGCCAATTTTCGGTTAGTTTGTTGGGATGTAAAGACGTCGAAATAATCTTGGAAATAAGACAAAAGTTTCCTTGAAAGCATTTTCAAATAATCACAGTAGTAAAATAAATTGGGTGACACATCAGCCACGAGGGACCAAGGGCTAGATCTTCAATTACTCGTACTACTACAATCACTAATCTGTAGAGGGTAATTAGATTCTTTTTCGCGAAATTTGAAAAGCTATTCGCAGACAATTAGTACTCTTTGAGTGTTGTCAGCAACTCAAAAAAGTTGCAAAATGTTCAGTCTCGGATCGAACCAAGGACATTCTGCTTGTGGGACGAGCTACTTACTCATTACGCAACGGCGGATATGACAAAAATTGTAAAAAATTTGTCAATTTTTGTAGATGACATCATTGAACGACGATCAACTCACCTCTTCTGAATTACTGTTGAAAACGAATTACAAAAAATTAATATGGCGTCGCTTGTAAAGAATATTTGCAAAATCACCGAAAGCTTCACAACATCTCATCTCAGTTCCGGATTGATTTTTGTTAAACAATGCCTTATTTTATTCTTTATCTTGTTATTAAGAAGATGGCGTTATTCTTCAGGGTAGCCCTGGGCCTTATCACACATCTCCAGAGAGCACGTCTTTCGCCGGCTTTTACTTGTGTGTGAAATCTTAGATGGCCCCACAAGAACAGTCTTCTATTCAGAGCTGTGTTGTCGGTAGACTCTTCGCAGCACACCGCATAGAGCTTGTCGTTGAATCTCCTCGTTCAGATGACATTAAAGCCAACAGGACCATAAATCGCACGTAAAGCAACTTTCTCAAAAAGACTTCTTTTGTTAACAGCGTCTAGATTGCTGGGCTATTAAGTAGGAGAGGGATGATCAAAGTGTTGTACAAAGCCAACTTTGTCTTCCAGTGGAGACATGTGAGAGAGCGCTTGATATCTTTGCTAATGTTTTTGCAAAGCCAAGTCAAAGAAAGTCCTTGACTACGTCAAAGTTTTTGCTGCCGATTGCTATGAGTAACCAACCCTGTTATAAGTCGCCTGCAAGCACTCGGCGTCAGTACCCGGCGTCGCTAATAGATACAAACTATCAGAGGAATTCGCGGGACTTTGGCAGGGCTATTGCTGTCAAGTTTCTGTTTCCACTCCAAGAATAGTTGCAGTACTGCGTACTGAAAACAAATTCTTGGAGTAGAAAGCAGTTTCGAGAATTACAAGAAATAATTTCATTAAGAAAATATTCTCTTAAGTCCGCTGTTGAAGTTTCTCCCTCCTCGCGTATGTCAGCGGAATGATTTGTTTTGTTCTTGGCAGAAACCTAGAACAAATAGGAATAGCAAATAGAAATTTCTCTATAAAACTGACATTTTGTTCTGCCTTATGCGAGATTAAAACGTGTACGTGCATTCTCGGAGCACTAAACATATCCATAACATATCCTGAAACAAATCTTTCGTTAAGTGTGTTGACACATGTGCTGATAGTCCTAGGTTCGATTACCGGACTGAACGACTCGCATTTTTCACGGCCCCACCTCTTTCGAATTGCGGACAATACCCAAAGAGTATGAATTTTCTATTAAAAGCGTCTTCTTTTCGCTCAGAATGTGACGCACAACACGAGCAGCTGCTTGAAAAGCTAGGCCCTGGTCCATTGCGGGCTGTAGTCCCACTCAATAAGTATTATTTTGAGCTACCATCACATCATCCTCTGCCACGGTGGCTTAAGACCTTTCGTTCCGTTTATGTTTTTCAATGTCTTCTACTCTGTCTGTTAATCCGTTGAGTAAACATCAGGAAATTGTGGTGTATGCGGCAGAGTTATGAAACCTAGCTATGGCAGCTTTTGCACAGCGATGTTTGAGGTATGGTTGCAAACGATGCCATGGAATAAGTCAGATCGTTCAAGTGGTTACAGAAATGCCAAGGGAATTGGTTCTCTCACTGTGTCCCGAATAATAACTCCAAACTCTACACACTTTCACTTGAGTGGTGGCGTTTATAAGGCGGCGGCGTCATCAGACGGTACTTTTTCGAAAATGAGAAAGAGTGATGTTCTTAAGGTCAGATGATAACGGACTTCTTGTGGCCAAATATAATATAGACCTGAACGGAATGTACTTCCAACAGAAGATGATTAATGCCACTTGCCACATAGCCAACGAAACAAAGACCTCTGCGCAACAATTACATGACAGTATGCGCACGTCGTGACGATTTTCATTGTCTGCGGTGATCATGTGATTTAAAAAAAGGGTAAGTCAAGAAGTCAAGAAGAATTAAAGAATTATTATTAAGCTGACTCGAAGGCACATGCACGAGCGATAACGTAGTCCAACAGCCTGATATTTGGGACTTACTATCCCAACTTAATGCATCACGAGAAGGTGCGTTTAAACGACTTCATTCCGCCTGAGCCGTTTCTCTACTTAGACTCGATAGGGCTGATTCAGGATACAAAAGGATGTCCTAGAGCTAGAGGATGTTACAATTTGGCACATTACAACTTTGAAACTCATCTATGTCTCTGAGTTAATAAAAATATGGACCATACGATAGAAGTATACCATTGAAGCCATGGACAGCATTTCGTGGATATTTTGCTTTACATATAATTGTCATACATCCGTCCTACATAAAAAAAAATACTACGATTATTTTCTGAATTCCCTATCTCTTTGTCTCACTACAATTATCATCGTTTGCCAACCCGAGTTTGAATTCGATGAAAAGCCTGAATTCAACGAAAATGTAAGTAAACCCACGGCATGTAGAAATGTTTTCCTGGAATAGCCATACCACCGAAACGAAATGAGTCACTTTGCTCTTGAATAATGAACTTGTTTTTTAAAGTGGTTGCTGTTTAGACCAAGGAGCGCCTTTTTTGAAAAGATGTTTTGACTAAAATTCAGCTCCACAGCGACTGCTGTTAAGTTAAATTGCATGTGGACAACCTTCATAGTCCAAGTCGTCATAGGGGGCACACTGTTGAGAATGGAAGTTCTGTGACCGAGACAGTAAGACTCAATTCACAAACATGAAGCCGCTGCTCAAACAGCTCATTATTGAACGCACTCTCCTCGGAACTATTTTCCACAAGGACTTAGAAATTGAAGATGCGTGGTTGTCAGCTTTGTAATCGTTTCGCGCATTGTGCTTTAAACAATAATGTCATCTAACAACGCTCATTTTTATCTCCGCAGCTTTGAGAATCGGCACTTTAGAGAAATGATCGGCCATCCCAATTTCACGCGGTAGCTTACGTATTGACTTATGTTACTGGCCTTAAGTGCTTGAATTGTATGATAGATTGTGGACATTACTTTAGGCTTTTATGGTTTTCACAAGAAAATTCCACCACCCCTTTCGAGTTGCTGACAACACTCAAAGAGTATCAATTGTCTATGAAAAGCTTCTCAAATCTCACCGCTCAAAAAACTGTAGGTCCCTTCTAGTCGTGAAGAACAGCAGCACGCACAACACGAGTATTTGTTGTAGAAGCTAGGTCCTGGTCCCTTGCGGGCTGGTTTGCCACTCAATTACAAAATTATCTTTAGGCCAATGTGTGAAGGCTTAAAATGTTGCGATCGATGGTTAGTTGAGTTTCGCGAATTGAGTCTCACACAACCACCATGGGTTGAGTGTGGTCCACTTGCAAATCAAATCTGTTTCTCAAAAACCGTACTGTTTGGGCTATACAGCCCTAACTTTGAAAATACATTTTCAATATTTGCAAAAGTTGTTGAAGCCTAAAGCAACTCACTTCAGTTTGCGGAGGTATGATCCTGACTTTGTGTCAAGATTTCAAAAGTAACATGTGATTTTAAAAAAACACTAGGTGGCTCACCCTGTATGTTAAATATTGGAAAGCTAGCGTCCTTCCCAACACTCTTATGTGAGTGCAATGATAACCAATCATGTGTGTTATATTGGGCCACAATCATAAAGTGTGATCCTTTTAGGCCCATTCACCTGATCACGTTAAAATGAAGGCGATCATATCAACCCCGGTTTAGTGCATATCGAACAGTTCCTTATCCGAAAATCCAAATGGGCGAAGTATATCCATTTCTTGACAACCTTACTGTGCTGGTTACTGTTCCCTGAGTTATGTGTACACAGGTCCCACGCCTTCATAGAAATGTGCACATTGTTTTGCAAGTCACTCTGAATCCGCATTGATTTTACAAGGAAAAGAATCTGCCATGCAGTCACGTCAGTCCAGAATGCCGGTAGAATCCATTTCTTCATCTGATCGCTCAAATAATTACGTTGGCTGTGAATACACGGTTCCACGTACCTACTCACAGACGTGTGTATGGCCACACATTGATTCATGGCGCCTTCTCTCAGTCACAATGATGTCGGTCCTGTGTATATTTGCCCATAGTTGGGCACAGTTTTGTGCCACTTCGTAGCATTTGAATTCGCATCACCATCACAAAATGCTAACAATTAGCAGACGACAGAAAGCACATTCGTCCACCGCCTTTGCGGAGAGTGTACCCACAAGCGGTAAGGCTGTTCCGGAATTCCTCCAAAAGCCAATAATGTGAAATGCTTAATTTTCTATTGAAACCCACACACACTGACGCACTGATTAGTACTTAAGGATACTCGTTCAATAGAAAGCTTGTTCCCTTGTGAAAGAGGGGAATTTCTAATTTCATAAGGGCAGCGTTCATATCGTATCCACTTAAATTTGTATCAAGGATCAGCATGCCACTCGCTCGTTGGTGCAGCTTTGCAGACTGCCTGAAACAACATCAAGAGGAGCCGAAGAACTGGGCGCTTATCAGGAAACACTTGTCGTTTTTCAGAAAACACACGCCGTGTGCCACAGGCAAGATATGAATTGGATTCTATGAAAATGTGTGGTTTTTGGAAACTGAAAAATTCTCTAAATGCACTTCATGAATTCAAACTAAGTAATTGCAAAGAATCAAAGCACAAGGAGTCCAAGAAACCCATCTAAGCCTTGTGTATCAAGTATTTAATATCGTCAGAAAATTGCTGAAAATATTCGTGTCCTGGAACGGGTCCACATAGGAGTGGTTGCATTTATCTTAAGGTCAACTCGATTCCTCTACACAGCAGTGCAACATTATGTACCTTCCATCAACAACCACAGAGTAATTTTATATAAATTTATTATCATGTTGCAACAATTTATGTCGGAGTAGATTCCGGGGTGGTATCTTCCCACCCTTCCCGGCACAAGGGCTGTGCACATGGTTCACGTGTTTCGGCTGCTATGGGAGTAGTGCCCTCAATTCAGTTGCACTGACTTGTCGCTTAGCAGGCGCTTACATTTCAGGGCAGAGCCCGGGGTGTTGAGTGCATGGAGGAATGCCTATTAGTCTGATGTATGGCTTACATGCGAGACAAAGAGAGGTATGAAGTTCTGTCAAGACGTAAATCTCGGCAACCTCTAAGGCGCCCCCAGCCATCACTTTCGGTGAGATGTTGATTCTGAAGCATGAAAAGGGTTTGACAATGAGTTCCACATGGTTCATGTGCATGTCTCTAAGATAAGTGTGTGAATGTGAGCATGTCAAAGGAAGAGACTCGTGCATGGGTGTACAAAGCAATTATACGCTAGCTCAGAAGACATTCAGCCTACTACAACGACAATGACTGCGACTACGACGACGACGACGACGACGACGACGACGACGACGACGATGGCGATAATGACGCCGATGATGATGACGACGATGAGCTGAGACCAGGATGGCGCAAACGAGGCGAGTAAACATTATACACAAGGACAATACGGCATAGATGTAGACCAGAAGTACTGAATGAAATGAGAAGGACAACGACTGATACTTTGTGTGGAGACGTATTCACACATACATGCATACATGTAATAAATGCGCACACATGCGCCCACTTATAGTTGGTCCAAGATGTATAAAATTAAATACTCGACTTAATTGGAGTGGGGACTATAATGATGAAGTAGGAAGGACATTCTACAGGGAGGATGGGATGCCGTTGATCCCCGGACAGTAAGTGAAATTCTCATAATCCAACTTCCTTGTGCGTTAAATTGTCACTTCCTGCTGCTAGATTGCGTAAACAGATTATGGTCAAACACACAAAAATGTGAAGGGATGTGACATGTGTCATCCCAAATGCGAAATAAATGATATGTGAACTTTCACGCTTGCAAATTTAAGTACACTACATTAATATGTAAATAAGTGTCTGCATGTAGTGGGGACAGCATTTGTGTCTATGCTCGTTCAAGGGGTTTCTTAGATGTGTATGTACGAGGGTTTTTCTGTAAAGTTTTCCCCCCAAAACGTAAGGAGTGCGGCATTTGTCAATAGAAGCTAGCTAGTTGTGCACCTTTTGATAGTCATCCGCCGAGCAGTTTTTAGTTGACGGTCCTTTGAATGAGTCGATGTGAGTGTTTTTGTGCAAATGGAAAAAACTATGTATCGAGCTTTTGTTATTTTGTTTTTGGTTTTTGAAAGGCAATAGACGAGTTGAGCTCTGTCTATGGAGGCTCTGCACAATCATCTACCGCATTCAAAATTGTAGGCAAGTGAACTGAACGTGACGGCAAGAGCACGGGAAATGATGAACGTTCGGGATGTCCAAAATGTGAGACTATTGACTAAACGGTCGGAATAAAAATGAGGGTTACTGCAGAGGTTATGGTTATTTCCAAAGAACGAGGTTGTTTCATATTAAATGAAGATTTATGCTTAAGACAGCTGTCCACGCGTTGGGTGCCGCGTTTTCTTTCGTTAGTCTAAAAACGTTTTCGAATGAATATGTTCAAAGCTCGGTAAATCCGAGTTTTATTGGTTTTACTTTGGATGAAATTTGGATACACCATTCTACGACCGAAACACAAATCATGTAAAAACAGACACTGACGAGTTGGCTCAAAAAAATATGCCAAAAACTGCTTTTTCCAACTGGGAAAGTGATGGTGACTGTCTTTTGGGATAGTAAAGAAGTTATCTTCACCGATTATCTTGAAAAAGGAGAAACAGGAGCACACTACGACTCAATTACTTGCCAATAATAATAATAATTGAGTGGCACTACAGCCCACACAAGGGCCTAGCTTCTATAACAACTACTCGTGTTGTGCGTGCTACTGGTCTCTCACGAGTAGAAGGGACCTACATTTTCTTACCGACTCCGAACGACGAGATTTGAGAAAATTTTCATAAACAATTGATACTATATGAGTGTTGTCACCGTGAAAACATGCGAGGTGTCCCGTACGGGAATTGAACCTAGACTTTCTGCGTGGCGGTTGACGCACTTTCCACTACGCCACGGCGACCACATATTTTATATCACTTGCCAAGCTGAAGGTAAGAATGCAGATAAACGGGCAATATTGAAAAATTCATGAAGAGTGGCTTTAACTTACTCACTAACATACTCACTAGATCCAGCCTCAAGCGACTTCCTTTTGTTCCCTCATCTGTAAACTGCGTTCGGAGGACAAAGAATTTCGCCAAATGAGGAGGAGGAGGCAATAAACAATTATTTTGCAGAGAAAAAACACCAAGTACTCGTGGGATAGGATAGAAAGGTGGAACTATCACTGGGAGAAGTGTGTAAAATTGCAAAGATTATATGAATAACTAATTTCAGAAAAATATTTTTCTTCATTTTTCGGTCGGAAACGATCTCATACTACCCTTGAACTTATCACGTCAGCGATCTTTAAGGACTGGAGCACACTGGAGCACAAGAGTAAATTTACATTAGCCTTGTTACCTTCTTCGCAGACATTTGCATGTTTTGGACGTAGAAAAAGAATCAGCTGGGCAGTTATGCTTATCGTTCAGCTTTCGGCAGGACTGGCAAATTAAGAATTTTGTAGAGCATTTCTTACGTCCTTTGAGTTAGAAGTATAAAATATTCGCTTCATTGAGGTTTCGACATCATTCTTTAAGTGGCATTGCAGTCTGTGTTGGACCTGGACATATCCCTTCATATAGCACCATCTCCTACCTTTACATCAAATTTGCTAAAATTCACTTGTGTGCGCCATCACAGACTGGATCCTCCTCTGCTGCATTATCCCAATGGGTTGGATTAAAAGACTCTTCGGGCCAGAGATGTGTAATCCAACTGAGCTATGTAATAAAGACCTCTTAAGTATTGTATCCGTAGGCGCTTGAGGCACATGCCGCTAAACAGCAGTTCGCCTTTGAATCTTCTCCTTTAAATGTCATTAATGCTAACAGGGAAAGAAATCTCTAAGAAAGGCATTTGCATTTGCTTTTAATACCGAAGTAAATCGTTAGCCGTGAATTGCAAATGGAAATTCTGTCCACTAAATAGCCCTTTGTTAGCTCATGAGCTACCTAAACATCTAGCTGTTTGTGTGTGTTTAGATCCTTTTAAATGGTTTATTACTATTTGGTGACAGTTGTCACATGTTGTTATGAACGTCATCCTTGCGTATGTGCTCATCCTGCTTAATTTTTCCAATCATTTTATCCAATTTTTTTTTATATCAGTAAGAGCTATTTGCACTTTAAATATCCCATTTCTTCTGCTTCTTTTATTGGCGCTAGATTCCGGGGTGAACCTGGCCTTCAACCAACATGTCTCTTCAGCTAGCACAATATCTCTCCAGCTATCTCCAATAGTGCAGTTAGTTAACGTCCTTTTCCACTTCTGTGCGCCATCTCATCCTAGGTTGTCCTCTGTTGCGTTTTTCCAATGGCTTCAAAAAGTTTTCGGGCGAGAACTGTGTTCTTCATCCATTTTACATGACTTTGTCATCTTAAGCGTTGTACCCGTAGACTATAGGCTGTAGGTAGGCCGCCGTACAGCCTATAGAGTTCGTTGTTGAATCTTCTCCTCCAGACAGCATCAACGCAAACAGGACCCAAAATCGCACGCAGAACTTTTCCCTCAAAAAGGGGCTTCCATTTATTGTATTATCGAAAAGGAGCAACCCAGTTTGTTGCTTTATTTCTACTTAAAGCATCCTCTTTTCTTACCAAAATTAGAATATGGTGATAATGTTCCGTATTTTCACTCGTTTCTAAACGTAAATAATTTGTCATGTAGAAGGAAGCTTCTGACAAGGAAAAAGAGGCTTACGATGTTTTCAAGCTACGTCATAGATATAAAAAAATTTAAGCACTTCAGAGCCATTGAAAGATTTTTTGTTGTGTATCTAATTTTTTGTCATACCACTTCAAGGGTGAAAAAAAATTCTGTACAAAAATCCAAATTCCAAAAATTCGGTCTATTGCTGTAGTTAATGCACAACAGTCATGCTCTCAAGGACCAATGCCAAGCTTCTTGGTGCGGACAAGGCCTGAGATCTAAAGACAATTAACCTAGAAATCGAACTTGGGACCTTTAGCGTGTAACTAACTTAACCTTAACCACACCGTCAAGGCGGCTACTTCCAAGCCATAACCAAGCAGGCAAAAATAACATCAGTTGCCATAGACTCTGCGTTTGGTTCCCAATATGAGTATCCTAAGGGAAAAAAAACTTCTGAGACATTGACTCATTCGCTTCAAAACTATCTCATTTCAAGACCAGCTCGCTTTTCAATCACTGTCCACAGTGGCTTGCGGAACAATGATGTAATATTTGTCAGCATTAGCAATAACTTTTGGAATAAGTGTAGTCACTTCCATCTCTACTCCCGCCGCACACATAACACCTGTTGAGTGAAACGATCACTCGACCGGATAAAAAGTAGCTTCTACTGATCGCAGATCTGAAGTAATTGTAATAATTTATAGCACTGAAATGATTTATTAACGGCTACTAATAAAGGTTTTGAAACGTGTGAACTACGAACTAAGCTGTTTTCCTTCCTGTTCTACAAACCGTTTTGATTGCGGACCCAACTGTCGTAGCTGGTTAAGGAAATCATATGGCAGTGCATCTTCTACAAGTTTCAAATGTTTTAGATGTCCTTCAACCCAACTGTTCGCTGCATAGCATTTGTATTTGTGTAAATGAAATTAATTTCCTGGAACCCCATCCCACCAAAACGATTGTTGCCTTTCTTTAAGTCGATATATTGATGATCCGTATCAAGAAGGCTATTAGATCTGGCAGTCTCTGATTTGTGCCGAGCATAACGGTTTCTGTCATTCGCACAGTATGATAGAGAAGATCTTGTAGGTGACGTTTAACAGGAATATATTTCAGGTGTTCTTGCCCGAAATAGTTTGGAATTTCTCTAAAAATGAGCCATAGAAAGCTAGTGGTAGAGACGGCAAAAGATCAGATGCAAGCGTCTTACCTGACCACTGCACTTAGTGCTACTGACAAGTAATTCGAACCTCCAATCTTCTCGTTTTCCAACTTGCCAACATCCTCAAGGCCAAGAGCGAGTACCACGTCGCTGTTAGGAGTTGGGATTTCCTTATTTCCCAGCGCTCTCTACTGTTAGCACCGAGTAAGTAGCAGGTGGAAATTCCGATTTAAAATATCTTTACGAGTTTAAAACTATGTCAGTAACTAGGTTACTATTGAAATTTCTAAGAATTTGTTTTCAATTCTTGAAACATAATGCCCGGATCTTGTTTTTTATGAAAGTTGCGTATTTTCTCCTTGCGCTTAGTATAAGCTGGGTCACATAGAGTGGTATTTTCTTCAGGCGTTGAAGTCCTGGCCTGGACTGTCAGAATTTCCGGTATTTCTCCCACGCTGCCCTCGTTTTATATTCCATTTTTTAGCACACGCCATCAAATCACGAGTTTGTGTTAGGGGCGGCCCGTAGCCTAAGATTGCTTAAAAATTAATTCTAAAAATAATCCGAATTAATTTGATAATTACGTAGAATTGATTTTCTATACAAATTGCGTCATTTCTCTGCAGTAATAATAGAATTTGACGGTTTATAGTCCAATGACATCTCTCTTGTGCCGATGGTTAAGGGACGGGAGTTTTCTTTTTTTTGTCCACATAAGAGGGAGCTTAAGAGGAAAGAGGAAATGTGGTCATTTTTAGTTCATTTGTTCAATCAATAATCGCAAAACTAATAAGACGAAGTGGAAGTGCAAATTATGCTCCACCTTTATTCTTTATGTTTTAACCTCCATTAGTCTACCAATTACATACAAATTTAAACTATCAATAGGGGTTGGATCGTTTAGTATTTTAGTTTGTAGATTATTCCGCTGGAGGTCGCCGTGGCGTTGTGGGTTAGCGCGCCGACACACACGCGGAAGGTGTAGGTATGATTCCCGGATGGGACACCCCTCATTTTTTCACGGCACCACCTCTTTCGAACAGTGAAAGCGTACTGTATATCCGCGAAAAGCTTATTAAATTACGCCGTTCAGAATCGGAAAAAACTAGAAGGTTCCTTCTACTCGCGAGGCAACAGTAGCACGCACATCACGAGTAGTTGTTGTAGAAGCTAGACCCTGGTCCCTTATGAACTGTAGTGTCATTCAATTATTAGACTTCGATTTCGCACGTCAAATTGGTTGAGGTTCTTCTCCACTTGAGGGCGCCCACGCTTCCGTTGCCGTTCACCATTGATTCCCAAACTCTTCGGACTAAAACCGTATTTCATAGGCTCAATAGAACCCAGCGCGCCTGTCACTGTGCAGCCCACAGACTTCGTCGATGTTTTTCTCCTTGGGGTGCCATTAACGCAAACCGAACCAAAAATTGAGCGCAGAACTTTTCTTTGAAACACAATGGGCTCTTTTAATATTGCCCATGCTTCATAGAGGTGAGGAATGGTCCTTGGGCTCTGCTATTAAATTGCAACCTAATTCCAAAGAAACATCAGTTGTCAGAAGTCCTTCTGCGTTTAATCACATTTTATTTGACACACGTGATAGACTTAGTCCTTCCATACCTAGAAGTTAAAGATGTCTACGGTGACGAAGTGGACGATGCTGTGTGCCCTTTCTTGATGACAGCGTATTTTTAACCGTTAAAAAAACATTTTGATTAACTTTGTTGCAATAACAGGAAAATAGTGTCATCCGAGTATGCAAGCTACTGTACGGACTTTAGGATGCAACCTGTGTTAGCGAGTGATTTTTGCACGATCTTCTGATAATAAAACAATCAAAGGAAGACGCGCCGCCTTGTCTTAAGCCGCTTTTGAAATTAAAGGTCTCTGCGATAGGATCAGCTCAAAATGTTTGTAGTCCTTCTTCACAATCTGACAATTTTGTCAGGAATGTAAAAACTGAACATGGTGCTATAAAGCTTATATCTATGTTCACCAACATATGCGACCTTAGAATCGAATGCAACAAGTCCTTGGTGTCCAGCTGCATCTCTTGGGTTTTCTTGCTACTATCTGCTATAAACGGAACATTTGGTGGTTGGTGAACGCCAATGGCTGATCGGGATTGTAGGTCTCTGACATCGAACTGTTTCAATCTTGCTATCAATATTTGCAGTTCTTATCTTGGCTACAGCGAGGAATTGTTCCGAGTCGTTGGCTTCTCGGAATGTTCCGACATCGAGAATACTGGAGGAGTGTCTTGTGATTAATCTGGTTGATGGTTAGACCACCAGGTCCTGTTCCGTGGTCATCAATGTGAAAAAATAATGATAAAAATTACAGCAGCGTGTTAAATTTAAGAAATCACTACCACTTATAGAAGATCTTAAGGTTTCTAGGAAAGACAACAAAGTCTTTCTGGATGAATTTTATCTTATTCACGTAAGTCGCTGCATCTTTTTCTTGGACTAGCACTACAGTTCGAGTCAACCTGGGCCTCAGCCAACATGTTTCCCCATCTATCTTCGTCGTGTGGTAGTTGCTTCCAGCCACGCTTATTATTGACTCTAACTAATTGAGGCCTCTTTCGAATTGCGTGAGCCATAGAAGGCACGCAACTGGAAAGGTGCCTCAATCCTTTACTTCTTTGTCCTTCAGAGTTGGAGTTGAAGACCTTAAAGCATTGGTTATACGACCTAGCCACCTGAGATGAGATGCTGGAATTTGTTTGTCCAGATCGTTGTCGCTGTAGTCTTCTCATCCAAACACCATCAGTACATACGGAACCAAGGATAGTTCGAAGGACTATCCTCTCGAAGACCATAAATCTTCTCCTCCGCTTTTGTTAATCTCAATGCTTTAGCACCTTACAACAGAACTGCGACTGTCAATATCGTATAAGCGGATATCTTGATTCTTTAAAGAAGGGAGGGCTATTACGTAATCAGCAAGTGTGATCATTCCAACCTGTGATGTCCCAACCTCGAAGTTAAAGTTGTCACTACTGAGGTTTTGTCCAAGACGTTAGTGGTGGTGGACATCATATACTTTGTCTTACCCTTAGGAAGCAAGACCTAGCTTCCTTCTCGATGCTCACAAAAGCGCCACTGATAGCCTGTTATGTTTTTCTGATAATGTCAATGTCGGAGGTCTAGATAAAAACTTCAACAGCCTTGGCGGAGCAACAGGCATTCTCCATCTTCATTCTGGAGATTCTGGATGGATGAGTTTTGCGGAGATGCCAAGACTAGACACTGCACTCCATACTAAATAAATACTGTCATGCGCGGCTTTAAACTTGATGAATAGACGGTGGAAACTCCTGTGTCTATTCCAAGACCTGTCGCAATGTGAATATTTGGTCAATAGTGGATTTTGCTGGCCTGAACCTGAACTGATATTGCCCAATCAGGCTGTTGAAGCCGGTTTTCAAGCGCTAACACAGGACGACGATAATGATACACAGGATGGCGAAAATGAGCTTAGGAGACTTATCCCTCTGTAGGACTTATCCCCTGTAAATTTTCTTAAGGAAAACGCTTCATAAATAGCAGCAGTAATGCAGAATCCGCCCTGATAAGGACCTATAAGTGTGATTTCAGGCCACGGAAGTCCACCATCGACCAAATCTTCATACTACCGCAGATCCTGGAAAAGAAGTGCATATCGACACTCACCACCTATTCGTCAGTTTCAAGGCCGCATATGACAGTGTGCACAGAGACGAACTACACAGTGCCATGTTTAGGTTTGGCATACCCACCAAACTCCTCAGATTGGGTAGGATGACGATGGAGAACTCTCGCTGCTCCGTCAAGGTCGGTAATGAACTCACCGAGACCTTCAAGGTCAAGAGAGTTTTTAGACAAAGCGATGCGCTATCATGTGATTTTTTCTACGCCATTCCATTCCAAAACTCAGTTCAACTGCTAGCCTGCGGCAACGACGACGTGATTGGCCAAACTCAGCGAGCCGTCAATGAGGCATTCCTGGCATTGAAGCAGAAGCGGCTAAAATGGGTCTGGTGCTTAATGAAGTAGATGCTGTCATGAAGGAAGGACACACTACATCGACGTCTCAAACAGAGCGTCACACTAGGCAGCAGAAACTTTGAGGTAGTCAAGGACTTCGTCTACCTCGGCTCCGCGGTAAGTAACGACGACAACATCAGTACCGAAATCAAACGCAGAATCACTCTTGCCAATCGGTGCTTCTTCGGGCTCAAGAGGCAACTTAGTAATAGAGCCCTCTCTCGAAGGACTAAACTGGCTTTACAAAACAACTTGATCATTCCAGTGCTCCTTTGCAACGCGGAAACTTTAACCTTTTTGTAAAGCGGGTGAGGAAGCGTTTAGTCTTTCGAGAGAAAAGTTTTGATTGCGATTTTGGTCCCATTTGCGTTGATGGCGTCTGAAGGAGAAGATTCAGTGATGAACTTTATAGGTTGTACGGCGACATGCTTCTGGTCAAGCGACTGGGAATACAACGCTTAAGGTAGATAGGCTATATAGAGCGTAGATGGAAAGTCATGTTGATTCAGACCACCTGAACTAAAGCGCCATTGAAACAATAAAAAGAACATTCCAGTATTTTAAAGGTTTCTTTTGTGTTTATTGCCTAGGCTATCAAGTTTAACTTCTACCTGTGTGGCAATGGCGATTCTAAGGACTTTAAGAAGTAAGTTAATTCAGCATTTTTTTTTTACGTTATCGATATTTAAGGACACATCCATAACTTTGACACATCCAGTATTTGAAAATAAAACCAACGACAAATGCTACACCACAGAAAAGTATAGCACTTCACATAAATTCTCATCCCCGATAGCCAGTCATACATGACAGTTTTCAATTATCCTTACAGTTACTCATTACTTGCCTCGTAACTCTAGCATAATTACGAGCACACAGCAGCCTACTGCGACACCAAAACCCGTGCAGGGCAGACTAGAGCATCATTACATCTGCCAGCGACGGTCTTTTTCATTATACACGATGAAGGTAAGTGCTAACGAGAGGCGTATCCTTTTCCGTCAGTTTCAAACGTAATACGAGTACGTAGCGGCTCTTGCACACACACTCTTTTTCCCCTAAACATCTGTTTAACGATTTACTTTGTCCTTGAGGTGGAATCTAAATAACATTAAAAATGTGTAAGAAGTTGAATGTCATTTTCATTCACCTGCGCTGCGACTCGTCCTTGACAGTCCACGAGTAATTTTCGTGACATAAAGCAAAAAAAAAAACACATGCAAAAAATTTAATTGCACTAACCTCACCCATAAACAGACTTTTTCGCCATAATAACCGCCTTCTAACTTTGAGTCTATTCTTCAACACCGTCACACAAGCCAACGAACACAACCAGACCGAGTACAGACGACTCATGGCTATTGTTAAAAGGTTCTCGCGAAGGCCTTCATTTCCTCCAGCAAACCTCTCTGACGGCACCAGTACGCAGCAACGAATCATTATCATTGTTAAGTGTCAGGGTCTTCTCTGACTGATACTGGTGGTTGGCCTGCTCACTGTGTATGAATACATACAGATATATAGGGCGCCCTCAGATGTATGTCCTTGCTTCGGGTTTTCATCCCACCCACAAAGCACGACGATGACTCGATGATTCCTCTGCTTGTCGGCATCTGCATTATGGTGTCGTTACATTAGAATCACCACAATGCTTTCCGTTACGAAACATCATTGTGCCTCAGTGGCGTCTGCCCTCTGGCGATGTGTTTGTTTGCTGCAAACGACAATAACAGCAACGACGTTCGCATTAAAATAAACGAAACGACAAAAAAATTTATGAAAAAAAAACTGCATTCGAAATTCATTTGATACGCTCAAAAAGTTGCTCCTTTGCGAGTTTTTTTCTGAATTTCCAGTCTTGACCCATTTCACCGACGGGGATACAATCATTAAGCGCATGCAGCAGTAACAACGCACTGGTTCCCTTCAACGTGCACCACTGTTTTATCCGCAGAACGGGTGTTGTATCTGGAAAAGAACCATCCAGCACCGGCATGCACAGCGGCGCCTCATCCAGATATCTATCCCTCTGGCACGGAGCTTTAATTTAAACACACATTTTTTCTCTGTTTGTGGCAGGTTTGTTAAATTCGTACATTCATTGCATTTGGATAACATAATAGTGTACTGTGAACTTTACTGACGGAGTTGCCACTTATGTGTGTTGGCACCAAAATACACTTTTCCGGTGGGGGTGATGCTGCTAGTTCCACAGATGTCATGTTCACAGAGATCTCGCTATTGTGATGCTCAACTGTGTCTAACTGACAAGGATAACTTGTATAATCTGCTAGAAAGGGAAAATTGAACACAGAGCGCTGAGGAGAAGAGAAGATATCTTTGCTCTAGTCATCAGACAGCACAAGCTGCACGACAAGGTTAGGTACTCACGGAAAACTTAAATGTCAGAAATAATTCTAGGCACTGTCCCTTTAACAGCATGTAGGGAAATTTTGTGAAACTAATGTCATCACTTTTGAATGGATGGAAAGTCAGAATGGGAAGAAAAGTTTTCAAAAGTCGAAAAGTTCAGGGATAACAACGTCAGTACCGAGTTCAAAGGCAATCGCTGTGTCTTTGGGTTATAGAGACAATTGTGACATGAAGGAACCCGTCGATAAACAAACTCAATGAACGCCCAGAAGAAGATCTCCCTCTCTTTGAGAGAGAAGTTCTACATGCGATCTTTTGTCTTGCTCTTACCACAAATGGGGGCGGGGGAACGGCATTAAGGCGATACCTTGAATCAGTAGTGGTTTTGAAGATGAAATGGAACGGAATCTCATTACGACGATACCTCCATAAGTTCAGTGAATAAGTGACAGTTTTTTTACGAGTAAGAAGAAGGGAACGACTTCCTCTTCTTGGAAAGCATACCACACACCAGCTGCAGAGGAGTGGTCACAAATTGGATGTCGAGGAGAACCCAGCAAAATGCTTGACTTTTCTTCACCTATGAAGAAAGTTCATTTGGGCCGACCATGTACCTCACAAAATTTACGGAAAAATATGCAATTTTCAAGGTAGGCAAAAAGTGAATACATAAAATCATGTGATCGGCCTTGAACTGGCCAAGGAATATTAAAAATAATTAAAGATCCGTCATGGAATCAATCCTCGAGACAGTTGTGAGATTTGGTTTTACTTGATCATCTGCCTTAGCTGCTTACATCACGGGGTCCATTTGCCCAAGAGTCGTAGATAATGCAAGACGAGACGCCTTAGTTACTCAAGTACAAAATAAAATCAAGCGTGAGGGGAAATCATCTCACCTTATGTTAGAGCAAAGCCTATCTAAAAACTCTGCTGCTCTCTGGGGCGCAGCAGCCGGTTGAGAATGCAACTCTACACAGAGCCGGGAAAGTCCACTAACAACCTGGCCTAAGTCAGTAAAGTGAACAACTTAATTCAGACCAGTCACCAGAGTACACTAACCTTAACTCTGCCTACGATACTGGGTTTTAAACCACAGCCACCACGATACTAACACAAAGGGGCCACCAAACGCGAGTCGAAGTTCGAGGGGAGCCTACTCTCCAGTGGTACCAGAATATGGCCTCTGGTCAAGCTGTCGCTACCAGTCAGATTCCCTTAACACCTGGATCTGCCGCCTTTACGCCACAAATGGACTTTGGTTCCATCAGTGTTTCCGTTGATGGTAATAATAGTTTTTACGGATGTGATATTGAATCAAGTGCTTTATAAATACTGTTACATCATCTGGCTTCTTTGAGACCGTTGATATATATCTTGTCTCCGAAACTTTTACGAACAATGTTCACTTGCCAGTTTTATCTTTCATCAGTAATTTCAAAACCAAAAAAATAATATATAGAAACAAGTGCAAGTTATACTCGCGCATTGAAGGTTTCGTTTTTTAAATTTCATGTAATGTATTAAAATATGAATTTCTAAACATGAAGTATTTAGAACTAATGACTTCGATTCAGCCATATATACTCCTACTACATGATATCCATCGCCAATGTTACAGCTCCCTTTTGGTTTGTTCCAACATGCATCCAACACACCTAGATAAATATACCAAAGCTTTTCATAAACATCAATATTATTTTCCTTCGCATCATGTTACATACAAAGCGTGGACCAACTACACCGCAATTGCAATGATTGCAAATAAAACAACACGTTTTTAGAGAATTATCTTAATACTTTTTATTACGCCAGAAGTCTTTATCGCAACTATGTATGAAACACAATATTGGTCGACTGCACTTTACGTCGTTGGTGGCATACCTCCATTCGATGGTTTATATTTTCAACGACTATGAAATCGATATAGAACTCGGTCGTCTGACAAAAGAAAAAGTAAACAAAAATATTTTTTTATTAAGAGTGGCATTTCAAAGAAGAATATATTCCAGGTACAATATCAACTAAACAACAACAACAACAAAAACTAAATGCCCAAGTTTTAAAAATTTCTTGGGCAGAATTTAAAAAATAGAACACGCAAAATTTGCAACAAAATTAAAACTCCGCATAAAGCCCGAAAGGCAAAATATATTATTACTTAGATTTGCTTAGAGTGCTCGAAAAGAGTCAGTTAGTTAGATTTAAGATCAATGGATTAAATTAGTAAGCTAGTTTTAAGTATTCTTGTCTAGCATATAACTAATGAAGCATGAAGTAATAATAATGCATTAAAATTCAAATTCACTAACTATCTATAAAGTAACACATCTTAATTTCATAGAATGAATCTTTCTTTAATCTTTATATGGATAAGTCACTAATTGTTGTGCTGGGATGTGCACAAACAAGCAAACTATGGGCGAGTTCTACGCTCTAGACTTAAAAAAAATGCAAAGTGAGCATTACTCGAATAAATTCAAAACTACTCGAATAAGGCCGAGTACGTGGTCATTGACAGAGATGTCATTGGATTTTCATCGCAAAGGATGCCAAATAGTCTCATTTTTTATTTAATCATTTGCTATTAAGAGAAGAGTGAATATCAAACGATTGAGATGGCTGGGTCATGTAGAGCGGATGGAAACCAATGTTCTGTCCCGAAAAATCTTCGAATCCCCCGAGGGACGGCGCAGTAGAGGAAGACCGCAACTCAGGTGTTGCACGCAAACGGAAAGGGACCTGAACGAACTATGCGTGTGAAACTGGAGACAGCTAGCTAATGATCAAGCTGGCTGGAGACGCTTGTTGGTTGAGGCCCAGGTCCTCCTCGGACTGTAGCGCCGAGGAGGACCTGAAACTCCAAACTAAGACCGAATTACTGGTTTGAGTTTTGCATTTTCTCCCACTTCTTGGTACTACACGGGAATACCTGCAAGAGCTTCTGTAACAGAGAGTCTATTACATCATCAGCTCTCGACAAGTCAGGGCAAAGGCAGAACAGCAACATAGAAAATGTAGACGTTCTCATCAACGTCTACCGTGGGCCGTGACGTCGTGTCTCCATTGTTTTTAAACAGATTAGTCATCTGCTGTCTTTTTTGTTGAGAAATTACAAGAACGCTGCGTATTTCTTGCTAACGTAAGGTAGCATTCGCTTTGTTCATGCCACTCAGGGTTGAGCTTTCAGCAAGACCAGCCATCGAGAGGAGCACTACCCAAGGATGTGGGCAGCCTAAACCCAGGTTCGTGTCCCGGGAATAACTCCTTTAATCCTTGACTGACAAGTCCATCAGCGATCTTAATTCCAGCGATCCCGTGGTCACCAGGGTCTCAAATGAGCTAGTGACTTCAAAATGTCTTTGAAAATTCTGCAGAATACTCTACGTATTTGATTATAAAATGAACAATATTTCGTGATCGTATTATACGAGGGCTGTCTGATAAATAACCGAACTAACCATGATGCACGCGACTTTTTCAAAATTTATTTATTTATTTTTCTACATAGTCTCCTTGTAACTCCACACACTTCTCCCAGCGATGCTCCCATCTCTGCAACCCTTCCAAATAGTACTTAGCATCTTTGTCTGCAAAATACGAGTTCAAGAAAGAGATTGCCTCCTCATTTGACGAAAATCTCTGGCCGCCGAGCGCAGTTTTAAGTTGAGGAAACAAAAAAAGTCGCTTGGTGCTAGATCCGGTGAATAAGGTGGATGGTCAGGCAGTTCGAAGCGCAATTCGTGGATTTTCGCCATGGCGACTGTTGAGGTGTGAGATGTCTTGGTGGAACAAGACTTTCTTGTTTTGCAAATGTGGCCGATTTTTCGAAATTTCTTCCTTGCGTAGCATGCTCTTGTTATAGTTTTTCCTTTTTCAAGATAGTCTATAAAAATAATTCCAGGGCTGTCCCAGCCGAATACACAGCTTTAGGTTTTTTTGGGGCCGGTACCCCTTTTCAATGCACTGTTTAGATTGGATTTTTGTTTCGGGCGTATAATGATGAATCCAAGTTTCGTCTACAGTTATCAATCGGCGCCAAAACTCGGTCTTATTGCCTCTAAACTGAGCCAACAGAGCGCTGGAAATGTTCATGCGCGCACGTTTGTGGTCTAGCGTAAGCAAACGCGGCACCCAACGCGCGGACAGCTTTCTCATGCGAAATCTTGGTTTAATATATGGCAAACACGTTCTTTTGACATCTTCAGAATCTCAGCTATTTCTCTAACTTTAATCCGGCTGTCGTCTAGTACCAATTGATGAACTTTAGCGATGTTATCGTTAGTGGTTACAGTTTTTGGACGCCCAGGACGTTCATCACCTTCCAAGCTCCTGCGACCACGTTTAAATTCAGCTGCCCAAAATTTTACGGTGGTAAACGATGGTGCAGAGTCACCATACACAGAGTCCACCTCATCTTTGATTTGTGAAGGCGTATTGCCTTTCAAAAATAAAAATTTAATTACAGCTCGATATTCAATTTTTTCCATTTTGGGGGAATCACCGAAATACACTCACAAAAACGACTGTCAAGAGATAATGGTGCAAGATAAATTTCTGAAATTTTGGCGAGTAGCTATTATAATATGCACAATTTGAAGTAGAAACTTTTTTTTTCACTTGTGCCGCTAGCTTCACTTTGAGGTCGGTTATTTATCAGACAGCCCTCGTACATATGAAATGGTAATGTACTTATAAGAAAAACGAAACCTTCTATATGTGCGTGTAACTTGCATTATTTAATTTACTTCATTAGCAAGGTCTATGTAATTTCTACATATTTTTGCGACTTAAAATTGGAAGAATTTCAAATGCTTCATAAAGAGCCAGGACATATTTTTTATCCTTCTTGATATAAAACAATGTAAAAGAATGGTAGTCATTATAATAAAAATGTTCGTTTCTACTTCTACCTGTCCTAATTTTAGCTAGACCAAATTTAATGCTTCTCTCTAAAGCTTACGAATTTTTAAGCTTCGCTCCAAATGAGTCTTATCAGAACCTTAACGAAGAGATGCTTCGACTTGGAAATCGCGTCGCTGCTGACCTCTTTACACATCGGAGTCGACGCACCTACTCTGGAACAAAGAAAAAAAGCGGCAACACTTTTTGACTGCTCCGCCATCCAACCTAGTTCGAACACCTTCACTAACTATGTGTACACATAAATTGTGTATTCCCAGCGCGTCAAGTGAAGTGTATGATGGTGTCTCATTCCCGAGCGCAGCGCGTATGCATTTTGATGATGTCTATGCTTTCGAGATGACGATGCTATCTTAGTTAGGAGAAATGTATTCGAAAAGTCCTGTCCATATTATGCTGATGAGAAGACGGCGGCTGCGGTTCTGTGCTGTGACAGCGTAAGCAATAATGTATGCCTTTATTTTTCTTCATCAGAATACGCGCATTCTCTTTTTCCTCGTACGCCTTTGCTTAACTTACCGTCATTATCGTCAACGCGGCGGTGACTGTCGTCGTCATCGTCGTCTTCATCTTTTTGTGGTCTCAAACTAATGAGGTGGCAGAGTGAGTAATATTTGCATGCATGCAAAATAATAATTACACCACATGCTGTCGCACGTAGAACGAGCTCGCTAAGGACGAAAAGGAAAAAAATGTTATTTTTCGTTCTTATTCTGTTTTTATACTGCTCCTGTAGTCGGTTATTTGTACCAGGCAAAGCATTCTGAAAACAAAACGAGTCTGCATTTATTACACACACACAACGGAGAGTAAAAGGATTCGTTGAAGGGGATGATACCACGGTGCTGATGCCTTGATGTTGTGTTTGTATGCATTGCTGCCAAGGCCATTACAGTAATCAGGGTAAGGGAAACATCCACGCACATGCCCACCGCATAGAGCAACTATGCAATGCATGAATGTGTGTACAGCATGTCATTCATCCTGTAATAATTTCATATGCAATTGAGGCATTCCACCACTTCAAGGATAATCCGAATACAAAAAATACAGAACGACACCTGCGTCCTGAGTCACAGCAGCGACTTTGCAAATTTTCAAATCGATTTGGAGAGGCGAGTATTGGTTTCGGGCTTGCAACATTCAAAACACAATAACCGTTAACATCGCGACGTAAGGATGTCACGTGTCAATTGCGGATTGAAATGAGGTTAGTTAACTGCTTGCATAAACATTGCTCGGGAATATTGAATGCGATATGAGAGTGGTTCTTAAATCTGCATAGTGTAACCGGAGCACGTGGGAGAGCGTTTCTGTTTTGCGGTTAGTATGGAAGTGGACCAAACCTTGACACAGTGGTACTCTTTGAGTATACAAATTTCATTGTTGCTTTTTGATGTCATTCGTGTGTATTCCTATCGGTTGACTTGCGACGGAGGTGATTCTGATGATTGCGGTAACAGACGACAGTGCACTGGTTGTGATGCAAATTAATGAGACTGACTTGAAAGCGACGAATAGGGGGTGGACGTCGATCAATCAATGGGATCTCCTTTCTTGTGGGTATGTGCCTTACATCGACGAGCTGGTTCATGTCTCCTTTTCCTTGCTCTTACCCTCTTCTCTGCTCGTCAACTGTACGCTTTCATTCACATGCAATGCACCGTTCTTGGCACTCACCATCAACCCATTGGTTTCTTTTAGATGGTGTGGTAAGACGCAGCTTAATTGGTTTGATAACGTTTCGTCTTCTAATGCAAATGCAGGAAGCGAAGAATTTTCTGAGAATTTCCGGACGACTTGGTGCGAAAATGAATAGCGATCTGTTGCGATTGTAGCTTTCAGGCATCTAACATCCATTGAAACGTTGCCGTTGGGTTCGTCAGGAGACCGCTATGCTCCGTCATGGACCTTGGGTTGTGGGCGCCACATGCCAACTACAGTGAGTTTCACCATCGAAGTTTACCAGCTTGAGCCAGTTTCCGGACGTTACTGATGATTTTAACAAATATTTCTCACGTTTCTTGTTTTAGAAACTCTTCTTCTTCTTTTATCGAAGTCTTACTGGCCCTAATTATCTATTAACTTTCTTCATTTTCCGAATAACTTCATTTTTCGATCGGTGTAGAACTTTTGTTGCTCATCAGCATGTTACTTTCAGCGGGCCTTCAATCTGATATTTTTTTAACGTCAAGAAAGTTTTGCAGATAACGAAACAAAAGGTTATGAGAGGGTGTAAGATCCTGGATGCATCAAAATTTCGCAAACAAGCTCCGTCAATTTATTTCGAACAAAGATCTGTGCGACCTAGCCTATGCCGACAATCCAGGAGCCCAAATGACCGATCACAAACGACTCCACGGTTTGTGATCAGCCAAGAGATTTGGTCGCTTGTGTTGTATAGAGTCATTTGATTTCGAAAGCAAAACTTAATAAGACACAAACAGCGATACTTTTTTTATGTCATACTCTTTCGGGCTCTTCCCAAGTAGTTGGAAAACAGCTCGTCCCTAAAAACGGCGAACCATCGTCACCCACCTCCTACCGAACCTGCACTTACGTCCCTATTTTCGAAGGTCATGGAAACGCTGATAAACCAGAAGCTTAAGAAATATCTTGACATCCCGATGCTTCTTAATGACCGGCACGAACGGAACGGCTTCCGCAGCAACAGGTCCACTAGTGATCTAATGGCATATCTCACTGAAAAGTGGAACCAATCTTTGCACAATGTAGGAGAAAGCAAGGTTGTTGCGCTTGATATTTCAAAGGCATTTGACAGAGTCTGGCATCAGGCTCTCTTGTCAAAATTAGTGCTTATGGTGTCGGCGAATCTCTTCTTCAATGGATTAAAAATTGCCTTACGAACAGTTCAATAAAAGTCGTATTAAATGGGTTACAGGTTGATATTCACCATAAATGCTGGTGTTCCCCAGGGCTCTGTTTTGTTCCGATAGTCTTCCTCACTTTTATTAATGATCCAATCCACTCCTTTGCTGATGAAAGTACCCAAAGATTTTCATATTCCTTCCTTGGCTCTCGACCCTCCTCTTCGGACATAGACTTGGAACGGCAGCGTATGTTAAGCTCATTCAATTCCGATCTTGACGGTATAATTGATTGGTGTAAGAAGAATAGAGTGGAACTTAATGCTTCCAAGACCCAATGCTGTCTACTGACACTCAAGCATTAACGAAATAACCAGCCATTATCCATGATTGGCTCTAGCATTGCTGAAACCGAACGACTTTCCATCCTCGGTATGTGTATCAACTCAACACGTAGTTGGAACGATCACATATTCGAGATCGACAAAAATGCAGCGAAATGTTTAGGTTTCTTAAAGCGATGCAAGAAATATTTCACCCCTTTTGATTTGGCAACAATATATAAGGCGTACATACTCCCAAAGCTTGAGTACAACGCTCCTGTCTGGTCTGGAACTCCTAAGACCTCCCTGCACCTACTCGATAGAACTCAACAGCGAGCTAGAACATCGACGAAATGTTGCGTCTTTATCACTATTTTATCGCTATTATAACAAGAATGCTATAATGAATTAGCCAGATGCATTCCTCCCCTTCAAGAATTTACTCACAATACTCGCCCCGCTAGGAAAGCCCACCTTCGGACGTACAGTTAAGTTTAGAGACTCGTTTTTCAGTCGCACCACACAAATATGAAATGTTCTTCCCAGCTCAACTTTTCCCCCTCATTACAATCCCCAGGCATTTAAACCCATGTGCACCAGTACCTCCTTTCCATCTCTTCCTCTATACCTTCGGCCCGTGCTGTGACTTATTTCCGGTCACTTAAGGATACTTAACAACGGTCACTTAAGGATACTTTGTAGAGTCTAGGTTTTGCCATTAAGTGTGAAAAACAATTTCATTCAAATGGCTGGCTTTTGAAAATTGGCAACAAGTTGTTGTTTTCAGTAATTCCATTTTTCGCAAATTTTTAACTGTGTCTATAATTAGTCGCATGGGCATTAGAGAAAAGTTAAAATATGTAACATAGCTTGATCTTGAAGTGAAACTACTCAACGAGGAAACCTCTCACGCAAAAAAGCAATTTTTAGTCGGGTTTCGTGACGCTTTAGTCCATCTTCTTAGAACCACATATCGTCTAACTCCCAATCTTCAACTACCGGCCAAACAAATAGGTTATCATTCCACCGTGAATCATAACGTTTCAGCTGCATAAAGATTCTTTGAGTGTTAGGTTGGCTTATAGCGCTCCGCTATATCAGTATAACTTTTGAGCAAACTTTGACTGCTCCGTTGCCTGTAGAGGAAAAATGGGGACTATCTTCAACAGCAGCCATTGCCGCTACGCGTGATATTTGCGGAATGAAGCGACTTGGTGTGGCGGCCGATAGTGAGCAAGGAACTGCATGGCTTAAAACACCCGGAGTTCAAAAAGCCATTATAGAAAAAAAAGGACCTACAGAGAATGGATTCTCCTGGAGAAATCCGCTTTTTGTGATTGACACACTGACAACCATAAAGTTGTTCTGGCAAACCATTCGCTGACTCATAGAAAGCAAGTTCAATATCATCAAAAGACTCAAATCCAAAGATGGTGTTCTTCTGTGCAATAAGTTGGCCATCTTGCGCATAAGGAGCAAGCACTTTTTGAAGCTGCAAAATCCCAAACAGCGCACTAAAGATGACAGACTTATTGTCTTAAGTGGGGCGGAGAATAATCCAACGGCGGAGGAAGTCATTTTGGCGATTGAATCTCTAAAAGTTGACAAGTCCGCCTATGTGTACAAAATCCGTCAGGATATACTTAAGGCTTAAGGATATACTTAAGGTAAAGAGGGAATCTTTGGCTCTTTTCTTTTATTAAGACTGTTTGTAAATGTGGCAAGATACTCGGCAAAGTGATTGTTCCTCTTTTGAAAAAGAGGGACAAGAAAGAGTGTAAGAGGCCCAATCTGGAGCTTTCATTGCGTTCAGGTTGGGCAATGAACAGTGCGGTTTTCGCAGAAGTGTAACCAACCAGCTTTTGACTCCTAGAATGGTACATGAGAAGGATTGAGAGTTTGCTGAACCAATCTACAGTCACTTTGTAGATTTGGAAAAGGCATACAACCGAGTCACTCAAGGTAAACTCTTCAGACGGAACTCCAGTACTCGATAGTCTTGCCGCCAATATATTGATGCCGGAATGAATGTCAAATTGAACAAGGTCGAAGGTATGATCATTTCCAAAACGCCTCTCCACTGCACTCTACATGCTAGTGGAGTCGCATTGCAACAGTTGGGTCCTTTACATCCCAAACTGGTTCGATTTTTAAGCAGCTTGGTAAATCAATAACAACGAAGGATCAGCTTGGTGTCATATCCAAGTTATCAGTGTTTGTTAATTTGGTCATAAATTTGGGATAGAGACCAAAATATAAGACTGCAAGTACAGGCTGCCGAGCTGAGATTTTTTCGTGTCGTTGCGGGAGTTGCTCGCCGGGATAGGTCAAGAAACGCGATGGTATGAAGGGAACTGCATGCGAAGCAGCTACTTCCTAAGCGGTAAAGGGCTATGTTCCTTTGGATTGGTTTACTGGTAGGGATGTCCACTTTTTACGACTTCCAAGATTCAATTCCATCAGGTAGGTGGCAGACCCAGAGCGAAGTGGTTAAATCAAGACCATCACCTCGCCTTGTTGTGCTTGGAAGTAGTTGTAGTAGTAGTAGTAGTATGAAAAGTCCATCACTAGAGCCTTCTTTTAAAATTTCGAGGCTTTCTTTTAATATCGCTTGAGCTATAAAAAGTTGTTCGTCAAAGAAGACTCCAGAGTTGACAACGTAGAAAGCGTCAGAGGGCGTTTTCCATCTTTTTTTTTCAAAATTGTGTGCAAATCTCTTCATACATCCACTAGATGTGAGGATTATCAGGATTATTAAAAAACAAATGGACGTGCAAACAAATCATCCAAATTATAGTCTCGTACAGAAAACAATTTAATTGAAAATTTCATCACCAGTAATCCTATAATGTCAACTCAAAAAATGCATGTAAATCTATCTAATGACAATAATCAATAAAATACAAACTTAATATAATAAAATCAAAATAAACCAATCATGTTGTTGGTCTATTGGGTTGTGTCAATCTTTTCCCGTTTCAGGTTCATTACACCGTCATGCGGGAATGTTGAATGCCAGAGCCAGAGAGAGAATTCCTAGTAATTAACAAATGAAATGTATGTAATAGAAATATGAGCATCCCCATCACAGCATTGACTCAACAGTGAAGTGCCCTTAATTGCTGGGTATTTAATTAAATTCTAGTGATAAGGTCATGAGTCAATTACGATTAATTTGTGGATAACATTTATGAGCGGGATAACTTTTGATATTTTCCTGAATAAAATATTTTATTCTTCTGGGTCATTGGAGCCTGTGAGTAATTTAAAAATATACATACATTTTTCAAAGAGAATATCATTTAATAAGGAAGAGCATATAACATGTCTAAAGGGTTTCGTTTTGAAAGGAGTGTCCGTCCGTGCGGTTATCTATCATTTGGGGCACACTCTCTACATTTCGTGAGCTTATGATGCGATTTTCTTCATATGGTATTCTGCATATAACTGAATTTGACCTAAATTTGGGTATACATGCATATGAAAAAATTGGGAATGGCTCCAGTATACGTGAATTTGGGGCAAAACTTAGAATTGCATCGTTCCCCGTCGTATGATGCGTCAATTGAGATCTTTTGAAATTTGAAATAACCTTCTGTTTTGATTTATCAGAAGAGAGTAGGTTGAAACTTCTCCCTTTTTACACAGATGTCAGAGATTTGCATAAGACTTAATTTAAATGTAATTCATCTAGCAATCAATGATTGGATAGGAACATTTTAGACTGGGAACATTTAGGGGAAATCATTTATGCATAAAGTTCCTTCAGCTTCTACATCGATGCATCTACAAATCCCACAACGAAATACAAAGTTTTGTATTCCATGGGAACTTTCAACGAATATTGTTTCGGGCACATTAAATGTTAATGGAGATCGAACGAACCAAATTGAATATGAATAAAGTCTCACATATTGATTTAGACCCCTAAAAGCACACTTACACTTTGTTGGATTTAGATGGATGGCGTCTTTGGGTGCAATGTCGACACGAAGATATTGATTGTGAAGCGTATGGAGTAAGGTGCAAGAATGTGAATATTTGCGAGAAACTTTGTATGTATACGTATTTCGTATTTCTCAGTAGTATTGAATTTTGTTAAATAAATTTGCAATCCTGAATTTCATTCTCGGGCTTATTGGCTGAGTGACAACTTGAATATATTCCAGCCAAACTGCAAAAAAAAGACACAAAACCATCTGCGTATGAGTGTAGCCCAGACTTGCCGGGATCATTATATAACCGACGCATGGCAAAGGTATTAAAAGTACCTTTCTTCCTCTTCTTCTTCTTGTGGAGCTACAGTCCGGGATGAACCTGTTCCTCAATCAACATTCCTCTCCAACCAGCACGATCTTTCGCCAGCTGGCGGCAGTTGCGCACTCCAAGTTGGTTGAGGTCCTTCTCCACTTGTGTGTGCCACCTTAGCCTAGGCCGTTCTCTGTTGCGTTGTCCCAACGGCTGAGATTCGAAGACTTTTCGGGCCGGAGCAGTGGTGTCCATGCGCTCTACATGACCTAGCCATCTTAAGCGTAAGTGCTTAAGTGCCCGGCAAACGCGGCACTGACGGCTCGTTGTGTTCATCCAATCACGGCAATGTCGTCGGTGTAAGTTAGCAATTGAACAGCCTTTTGGAAGATCATGCCTCTGGTGTTGTGATATACGCACGATCTTCTCAAGAATAATGTAAAAGAAGAAATAAAATATTGAAAGTGTCCTTACGCGATCGAATTCATGTCACCCCACCGAAGGCCGAAGGTAAAGTCGGAAAGAGAACTAGAGGTCATCAGTGTGAATTGATCTGTGAATCGTAGTGATAAATTAAGCTGAAATGAAGTTCATCAGCCTGAATCCGTTTTCAGATTTGTTCTAGTGTAGGCTATATTGCGATGATTCTCGCAAAGATTTTTGTCTTAACCCAGTTGTGCGTTTCGATCCCTAGAGTGATCTTGGTGGCGTGGCTGTTTGCGTAAGTCTACCTCGAATCACAAATTCACATTTAAATAAGTGCTGGATTCCGTAAGTTGCCGTATTAGGGTTGGGCGTTTCTCATTTTCTTCTCTCTCCTTCCTTTTTATCACACAGTGCAATTTCATCGGCTGCACCAGATCTGCCAAGGAACTTCATATTCATGGTCCTTTCCTTGTTTGCCAGGGTCAAGCAAGTCTATCCGTATCAGAGGCGTGTAGTTGTCCCTAAAGTAGCTCATACACAACCTCCACCTGGGAGGACAGGCTCATTATCTCAAGCCTGGGACCTAGGTTTCGCTGTACACATTAGTTCACCATACAACTGTTGTTGTAGTGGCTATTCATGGAAAGCCACGAGTAGGCTTTGTCTCAACCCAATTTATGCAAAAGCAGGAATCGCGCCGGCATCTTACCAGTCTGCGAACAGGCAGCAACGTTGCCCCGTGTTTATAAGCTGATGCCCCCCAACCTCATGACCCCTCATCGGCATGAAAATGGCTAAAAATTAAAAAAAAAAACTGTGAAAGTGGGTTTTGCACTCGAACACAAAAGGTTTTGTCTTTTTTTTTGACAGCAGCTTGCTGCTTGCTGCGTTGCTTTCCCTGAACAACAAATTTCAATAAGTACTCCCTTCCCTCTCTATAGCAATCGTTGTAGCAGATGACATATTTTTCATCTTCCTTTTATCTGACTCATTCCATCGCACTTAACGGTCGGTTATGCATGCTTTATAGCAGTTCAGGGCCTTGCCAGCTCTTCGGCTGCACGCGGTCTGTTAACGGACCTCACATTCCAAGGGCAAAATCAAAAATTATTAAAAATCAGTCTAATTTTATTTGCAAAGGTCAATAGAACCGTCCGGATTCGAGGCAAGCCAAATGCTTTCCTGGCGTTGTGGGGAAGTTTATATAGAAACCTTATCTGATGGTCCAGGCCCATCATTTAAGCCCACGGGCAAAAGAGGTCGACTGCCAGCAGTGGTTCAATATTCATAGATTTATGTGATCACTATCCAGGTGGCGCTACAAGAATACTGTAACTTGAGCGGGTTGAATGTAATCCACGACGTTTCTATGTGTGCAGGTTTTAACTTCAGTGATTCTAAAAAAAACCGATCGCCTTACATTTAAAGGAGTTTCAGATAAAAATTCATGAACACAGGGTGGTCCATCCAGTAGGAGTATTATAATTATCTCGACACTTCAAATTGTGTCTTTCCCAAAGTCTTCACAGAAAATAAGTTATATACCTCAGGCGAACAAAATGAGTCACTTCACGGCTTAACGGCGTTGAGAAAATTTTGAAAAGTAAGTGCTATACTTTGGCGATGTCAATGGGCCACCTCGGAGCTGCAACTTGACCCATTTGAACTCTTTCCGGGGAGAACCATGAAAGACCAAAGCTATGCTCCGGAAATGATTTATGGCCAGTATAATTCAAGAAATCCCTGTTGCAAGGACTGCGAAGCCAACTGCTTGACCGACGTAATTTTTTGCAATTAAAAAAATTATTATGTACATTTAATTTTATTGAAAAGAAAAACATTTTACAAATGAATGTTGTGTTTATCCAGCTCTGCTTATGTTCCTTCTCTGAACCTGGAAAATCGAAATTCTCCTAACGCAGACAACTTCCTGCTAGTTATATGCACTTAAAGATGCAATGAATTTTGCAGTGCACGTTGTTTTCTCCTGAATTTTTAAAACCTTTCTACTGCCTTAACGATTTGCCTCAAAATCGATTTTAATAAAATTACACCACTCCCCAGGCGTGGTGTAGTACCGTCCAACCCTAATTACAGTTTTGCGTTGCCTGTAACGGTTTTATAGTTTTCAATGTTCAACGCATGTAAGAAGGACATAAAGTGAATTTTCCTTTAAGCTTGAAGTCTTTAATTTAAATCAAATTACCAGGTTTTTGGTGGGAATAATGCAACGTGTTAGATTTGCTGTAGACGAAGCTTAGCACTTCGTTGCAATTTTTATGAGGGGTGTGTATGCTTTTACATTCACACCTGTTCTTTTTATTCACTAAAAAGAAGAAGGATATCTGATCAGGATTCTGATCTGAGCCTTATTGGAATAAAGTTGAGTATGGCATGCCCCTAACGTAATCTTAAGAAGTCCTTAAGAAATTCTTTATATGCAAGCAAGCTGAAGTTTGTTTAAAGATAATGAAGGCAACAATGAGAAAGGAAAATAAATAATAATCATTCGGAATCCAGCTTTGCTAGGGTTACTGGAAAGGACAGCTTGCACTTCAGTCTGCTGGACTTTATGACGGAGTAAAGTCTCTTTATAGCCAATACGAGGCTTCGTTATCACAGCATTCTTAAAGGGAACTGGTGGTCGATAACGTTACACAATATATGTAATTATATGAAATTTGTTAATTTTATTTACTTATTATTAATATCCATGTGCTCGCGATTGGAATAAGTTGCTCCATCCGTATCCACGGCTAAATCCACAAAGTAGACTGACATTGCTTTGACATATGTAGATTAATTTGCATATGTCAGTAGTGTGGTGAATTCCTGCAGCCCTTCGGTTGTGACCCGGAACAACACATCAGCGATGATTGGCAGTAGACAGCTTGCTGTCAATGGAGCATTTGCGGGTATCGCAATGGAGAACGGATCTAGCGGTGAACAAGGGAAGTACGAGGGATTTGTTGGCATCTGGAAAGAACGAACAACATGTGCAGCTCTGCCACAACGTCGCCATATGTACATATATTCATCCATAGAGTAAAGAGATTCAACAATGCACTCTAAAAGTTATACGGCGGTATACGTTCAGTCAAGCACCTACAAATACAATACTTAAGATGTTGAGATTCATAACTGATTTGTGGTGCTAAATTGGAGGCTATTGGCTAAGGATCGTGCCAGCTGAAGTGGCTTTTTGGGTGTTTTCCATATCCACCCCGGATTGTAGCGCCATAAAAAATTAAGGAAGAGTTAACAGAAAAAAGTTAAAAGTAAAAGATAAGAGTTGTTGACCATACACAAACATTTTGGTATTTATAGTCTATTAAGAGCGTCTAGGGCGGCTGCCGGGCGTAGTCGGTAGGTTCGCCAAACGCCCTTTCGAGTTGCTGACAACACTTTCAGAGAATACTAATTGTCTATGAAAACCGTTTCAATTCTCGCCGTATGGAATCGGCAAAACAGTATATGTCCCTTCTACTCACGCGAGAACAATAGCAAGCACGACACGAGTAGTTGCTGAAGCAGCTAGGTCCTGGTCCCATGTGGGCTGCACTTCCGCTCAATGATTATATTTATCTCTTAGTGATTTCGACAATTAGCATTTGACGATTTACTTGACATGATTATTTGGACAGTTTTTTAAGGTTAACTAACAAAACGTTTTTGAAGGAGAGTGATTTCGATATTTGTGAATTCTTTTAAGTTTTTCCGTTGTCCAGATTTGTTAAAAACACTAGAATTTATAATTGTTTTGACTCCCCTCTTGCATGCACCAAAACTATACATATTTAGTAATGAATTTATTACTTTTCGTTACATAAGGGTTTTTGTGGTCGCCGCGGCGTAGTAGGTAAGTGCGTCGACCACCACGCAGAAATTCAAGGTTCGACGGAATACCTCGCATTTTTCACGGCACCACCTCTTTCGAGTTGCTGACAACACTCAAAGAGTATCAATTGCCTATGAAAAAGCTTCTCAACTCTCGCCGTTCGGAGTCATCAAACAACTGTAGGTCCCTTCTACTCGTTAGTGAACAGTAGCACGCACAACACTAGTAGTTGTTGTAGAATCTAGGCCCTGGTCCCTTGTGGGCTATAGTGCCATTCAATTATTATTATTATTATTAACAAATGGAAAATAACCAAAAAAACAAATGCAAACTATCATTTGTTATCGAGCAATATATCAGAAACAGTCTGACTGGGTAGTGACCAGAGGGTCGATCCACCATAAGTCTGTTGCTCTGTGCTATAATTTTTGGACTGTGGCGTCAAAATAAATACCAATGTGAAACATCCTTTGTGGTAGTACTGAGCAAAAAAACATATCGGTCGTATATATTTTAACAAGACTCGGTACCGTCTCACGAAGCGCGAGTTAAATATCTGTACGGCGGTATCAAGCAGGAAACAAGTCAAGCAACGACCACAAGTTGTTGCGAAACATGAACTGAAAAATTCACTTATATTCATTTTTCAATATGTCAGGCAACAACCTTCTGTTGTTGCTGCCAAAATGCTAACTTTTATTTCCATGGCATAAGTTAATTTTAAGCGATTGTATAAATAAAATAATAAAGAACAGTCTATAAACAGACTCCGTGGTGTTTGGGGAATATCGAAATTTTATTCGCGCGTCAACCAAGATTGCTTGAAAAATCATATTCCAAACATTATTTCTTCAAAACAATGGATTGTAAATTCTATGGATGCAAATCTGTTAGATTTCTCTGTCTGGTGTACTTTGAAGACAGAGGTTGGCACTTTTTTGTCCGTCTCAAGAAGAAAAAAACTGAAAACTACCTTTCTGAAACGTATCCGAGTTTGTATCTCTCCGATGTGCAGCTGTAATTTAAACTGGAGAAACTCTAAGAAAGACCTAAATATACCAAGAATGTTTCTGAGAAGAAAGAAAAAACAGACTTCATCAATTAATCTCCCCTCCTTACCTGTTAAAACGGATTCAGACACCAGCAAAAAACATTTCTTGCTTATTTGATAGGCTTTAATGTTCCAATTGAAATCGAAAAAGAATACATGTTCTCATTTACAATTTTGTAGTTATTACAATATAATATTGAAAATGTAAAGTGGCTTCGTTTTAGTGTGATGATTTTTTTTTTTGGAGTGGCATTGGCGTGTGCCCTTCTGCGGTTTTAATTGCTCCATCTCAAACAAAAACGTTATCTCTACTGTGTTTCCAATGGCTCGGATTCAATGGCTATTCAGGCCATAGCGTACCCTTAGAGGCTTGAATATGCCCATACCGCCGTACAGCCTGTAAAATCCTTCGTTGAATCTTCTATTTCAGATACCATGAATGCAGACCAAAAAATCGCACGTATATCTTCCTGTCAAAACATATTTTATGTTCCCTATCCGCTTTAAATAACATCCAAGTTTTCTGCGCTACAAGGCGGGGCAGAGCTGACGTGGACATCCGGCTGAGTCTTTAGAGAGAGGGCTTTGTTTCACGACGGCCTATTTATTCCGAAGAAAACAGCGACCGACAAGAGTGATTTTACGCTAGATTTCACTACCGATGTTCTTGTCTTTGTGTACTACGGGCCAAGGTAAACGAAGTGCTTGACTATCTTAAAGTTGTGCAGCAAGCACATTGTGACAATCTGTCCTGATCTGGATGTCCGTGAGTCAGGAGATAAACTGACGTTTGACTGCCACTGGCATTGTGTCGCACCATTATCTCAAAAATCGTGCCAAAAAGTCAGACGTTGATGGTATCGGTGAGTTTGTTTTAGACTTTGACTCAGCAGCGATAGTTCTCTATCTGGCAACTGGATAGTTCGCAATCTGGCAACTTTTTTAAAAATGCCAAATTTAACATGGCACAGAATAAATAATGCACGCTGTCTGTGCGGCCTTAAAGTCGACATGAAAATGTGACGGGAGGTGATTTGAATCTATTCCAGGATCTGCTGCAGTATATCAGTCTGATCGATGGGGGGCTTTCCTGTACTGAAGCCGCTCTATAGACCCCTCAGATCATTGAAAAATAGGCTCTGGCGTTCACACAAAAAGGCAGAGAGAGTCTTGTACGCGATGTCAAGGAGACTGATTCCTCTATAGGTGTTAGGGGATTCCTTTCTTCTTTATCAGGCAGGTGATACAGAGATTCCACTTATCCGGCGATTTTTTTAAAACAAGCTCATGTATGTAGCGCCCAATCAGTTCTTCTCCAGCTGTTCAAAAGATGACGGAAGCTTCAGCAGCCTTGTTCGACTTAAGTTTCGGCTTTGTCTACTTCGGGAGGACGCAGTTCTAGCCCATCCTTGCCCAGGTTTTCTAGAACATTCTGCTTGACAATGGTATTTGGTTCGTTATAGCCGGTAAGCAGTCAGCCAAAGTTATTATTTCAAATTCTCAGCATCGAATTCAACTCTACTACAAAACATCCAGTTTCGGTCCAGCAGGCTTCGGTGATAGGCTTATATCTAACAGATCACTTCTTCACCTTCTGGTATAGTTTTCGGATTGCACTCCTACTATATCAACTCGCTATATTCTGAACAGCGCATTTCTCATGCTCTTCCTCATCCTTTGAGAAACTCTCCATTCACTCTTTCCTTTTTCCCTGTTCGTAGACCTCACGAACGGCTCTCGTTTTTCTATGCAGCAATGTCTGGTGCGCCCCCTATTTAGCTGCATGCGCCTTACATCCTTGTTTATTTGAATATAAACCAAGTTTCATGTGAACCATTTTTTTCGCTGCACTAGACGCAAATAGCATCTAAGAAAATGTACTTCCATTGAAGGGCAGTCAGGTGAATGTGCGAAACCTCTTTCACACCCTCTGCACATGAATTTCGTACCGATAGGGTATACGATTACATTGAAGCAAATAAGTAGTTAAGTGGCAACTTATTTTAAAAAAAGAAAAGCTAATTTAAACATCCTAATCTTTTCTACGCTCGATTTTCCCCCACAAAGTGGCCCAATTAATTACCCGAACTACACTCGATGTAAGTGTCCTGAGGCGGAATTAGGTCTAAATCAAAGCATTTGTCAAAGCCGAAGATGAATTGCTTTTAAAACTCATGAAACTTAAAAGCACGACATCGTTGAAATCAATCAAGCCACCGAGTAACTATTTTATTTTTGCGTGTCGGAGCCTATTAACTACCTCAGAGGCTTCGTTCTCATATTTTTTAAAATTTAGAAATCATTAAATTTTTCATTGAGAGCACATTCTTTATTTGTTCTATCCCCGAATGGTACTTATACTAAGTTCAAATGAAATATGGCAGCGAATCCATATCAGAGTATTTCATTTTCATCGAGATACGCAGCATGGATGGGGAGAAGAGCTTGGAGATATAGGCGGTCTACGTATTGATCTGTGTGTATCCTTTTCGATGGTGATTCGACTGTTGAGGAGTTTTAAATTAAATGTAAGCTCTCCTTATACGGAGTCATATTTTATTTTTATTTTCTCTTTCTTGCTTGATGGTGTCGATGGGATGTTTCTTCCCTTCAATGAAACTTGAAGGCAGAACCGTGCATATGTACGGTGTACGAGGAACATATTTTGCAGGGGGGAACGGATACCAGCGGATGGGTATTTTGTGGTGTTACCCCGGAGGCTTTAGGAGGATTTATGTGATAGCATGACGGACCTGTCGTGTAGACTCAAAAATAAAGGGATTGCCCTGTGGCAGATGGAAGACTACTTGAAGGAATGAAATTAAATACGCAAGGGATTAACAAGCTGACCGTATTAGTTGGGATTTAATGTTAAACCCCTTCATCCCCAGAGGCTGCCTTCAACCAAGATTACGTGCAAAATACCTGAAAATATGTGATTTTGTGAGGAGTAGTGACATTCTGCATAAGTTTTGTAGGTCGCGACATTTTTTGCCTTAGGTTGGAGCTACAGTCCTGGGTGGACCTGGGCCCCATATGTACATATATACATATGTAGACTAAATCATTGAGTATTTTTTTTTTATTTGTTTTTGTCTTGTAAGAAGTAAACCAATCACATCTTTAATACAAGCAACTATTAAGGACACACATATCTTTTTTTATATATTTTCAGCTTTTACCGAATACTGACGCATTATATGTAGACGACACATCCACATCATAGATTGCCCATCTCCCAACTAAGAAAGAATGGTTCAACTCGCAGTGGAGCTTTAATGACCACGCGCACCGCGTTTCTCATGACACAAGTTTCATGGACATGCCGTCTGATTCAAAGTTGAGTTTCCCTGTGTCCAAGACTGACGCTGGCCAGAAACTAAACCGGAAAGGGAATGTATGTATGTATGGCTGGGGCTATTGTGGAAGACGACAACTTTAGACTTCACACCTCTTTAGGTAATTTCGCATCGATCTTAGAGGTGGAAACGTTTGCGATCCCAATGGCCACAAACTATATTGTGAAGACTAGGTGGAAGGGGCGAAGTATCTGCGTCTGCAGCGACAGCCAAGCTGTGCTTAAGGTCTTACTCAACCCTTTAACCACTTCGAAGATAGTCCAGGAATGGAAGTCTTCCCGTAATTTGGTCGTTAAAGTGGCAGCTGTTTGGCTGAAAACTAAAGCTCATTATCAAAGAAGCGACTGCTGGTCCTTCTTCGGAAAACCAGGAAAGTACATTAAATGAAGGGTACTGCCTGGTAGTACAGTGAATCAGTTTTGAGTCTGAGCTCTTCAGTGCAGTAGCACAATCTCCAACACAACCTCCAAAAAAATAATAATATGTAGATGGCGCTTCAGGGAACAAGAACTTCTGTAGCGACTTGATTGACAGACAAACTAGTGGAATACAGCAGGCTTGTGCTTTTCCATACTCCTGCCCTGTCCTGTTAGAGGAGACAAAAGGATATTTCTTTCTATTGTACGGATGCAGGCTTTGGCATAAAACCTGGTGCTTAGAGTTCACATTCTAATTTGAATTGATCTGAGTTAAATACAATAGTTTGAAAATATCCCCCGTACATAATCAAAGTCCTACCAAATAATTTCGTGGGGCTTTAGATACGAGTAAATGGCAAGGAGGTGAGGAGGGAAATCAAACTTGCACTTCCTTCCTTAACTTCCTCGGAATTGTCTCACGAGATTATTGCTAGCCGTTGTCGTTGTCAGGTCTAAGAGGCAAAACGTAAAATTGGTAACAAAGTTACATTCACGCAACATTTCCCAGGCCATAACGAGTCCCGCAAGCAAAGGTTATGCAGACAATTGCAATTTGGGAAGATTGCTCTAAGCCTTTATATATGCATTGACATATTGCATCAATGGACTACCCGGACTGGCAGAAATTAAAATACAGCCTACGGTTATACATCCTGGGATGTAATAAGTGTGTCCTTTCAAACACAAATGTAGCACAGGCGAGGCGAGAAATGTTTCAAATTAAAACAGTTGACAGTAAGTCATCTTCTTTTTACAGTTGACGGAACACCAGGCCGCTCTAAGTAGGTTAGAGGTCGTATGTGCTGATGCTGGAATGAAGGTGATTTTGGGCAAGTCCGATGGAATGGTCATTTCCAAAAGGTAAACAAATTTAAGTGTTTCGATGTCTTTTTGGGAGTAGCAACATTGAGCTGTCTTCCAAGATTGGAGGGGCTGGTTCACTGCTGAAGCAGCTTTGAAGATCAGTTATAAGCAAGTTATTGATTTTTAACTCAGTGTTTCTTCCAACTTCCATCTGTGGTCAAGAAATTTGGGTGATGACCGAAAAAATTAGATCGCGAATACAAACTGACGTGATGGGATCTCTCCGTGCTGTTGTGGGAGTTACTCGCTGGGAAAGGAAAACGCGGGGGGAACTCATCAGTAACATTTTAAGATGGAAGGGATATGTTTCATTAGTTTGGCAAAGTGGTACAGATGCCCCACTCATCACTTAATCACGACGATGCCCTCTAACTTCATCAGAAAAGCGACCGCGCGGCAGACTCATAGCGAGATGATTGAAAATAGCCCATAAACTTATCTAGTTGCACTTGGAAGTTACTCTTGATAGATTAAAGTCGATAGCGAAGAGTCCAGTAGCCTCCTTTTTATTCTAAATCACTTCAAAAATATGCATTTTTTATCTCGTCAAACCTGATGTAGCTCGTGACGGCAGCAGAACTGCTATTGCGCTCTTCTTCTTTTTTTCAGTCTTATTTAACATTAATATTACCAGTTCGAGCATCTTAGCTGCTATTTTTCTTCTTACAGCATCGGCTCCTTAAATTTTATAGATGTTGTAAAAAGTCAACTATCCTTTCTTTTCCTTTTAATAATCAAAAGTCAAATTATGACGAACCAGAAATCTAAAAACCTTCCACTGAAAATTTGTTACTGATGTTTTCCGAACACTTCGAACACAAACGCTTGACTTGCATGACATATGGTTTCAACAAGACGGTGCTACATGCCACACAGCACGCGCAACAATGGACTTATTGAGAGGAGAGTTCGTTGAACTTTTTATTTTACGTTCGGGACCGGTCAATTGGCCGCCTAGATCGTGCGATTTAACGCCTTTACAGTATTTTTTATAGGATTATGTTAAAGCTCATGTGTATACAGACAAGCCCGTTTCAATTGACGCATTGGAAGACAACATTGAAGTATCCGGAGATACCGACCAAAATGTTGAAATGAGTATGCCAAAATTGGACTAAGCGGTCCATCCGCCCAGGCCCAGTCAGGTCAACATTTGCATGAAATAATCTTCAAGCATTATGGACCGTACTATCGATTCAAAAAAGATTTCATGCATTTTTCTGAACCCTTAACAAAATTGGAAATTCCTCAGTCTTCCTTGTACGAAAGAAAACATGGTTTCGTTCCAAGACCAAAAAGACGGATGCATAATTTCGGAGTACCGGTATGCCCGTCGTCCACACTCTCTTTATTGTTTTAAGCATAATGCATTTAAAATAGCAGTGAATGCTTTTATTTACATTCATGTAGTGAAGCTATGTATACGGACCAGGGCCTTGCTTCTACAACAACTACTCGTGTTGTGCATGCTATTGTTCTTCACGAGTAGAAGGGACCTACAGTTTTTTGCCGATTCCGAACGGCGAGATTTGAGAAGCTTTCCATAGACAAGTAATACTGTTGTCAGCAACTCGAAAGAGGTGGTGCCGTGAAAAATGTGAGGTGTCCCGTCCGCGAATTGAACCTAGATTTTCTGCGTGACGGGCGACGCACTTACCACTACGCCACGGCGGCCAAACGGTGTGTTCAATATACTTCACAAGAAATATCCATCGTTTGCATTGTATGATTAAGCGCATACCGCTGCGCGCTTAAGAGTTACTCGTAAAATCTTCTCCTCCAGATACCATCAATGCAAAAAGAATCAAATGTAGATCGCAGACCTTTTTCCTCGAAAACACCATGATTAGAGTCTTTCCTTACCTGAAGCCGTCTACGGTGTCGCTTTGCTCAAGTCGACGTGTAATGCCAGCTTTCTCGATGACAGCATCTATTTCATCTGCGTTGCACTACCAGCAAATGTTCACTCTTTACAGCCAACCAACCACAACCTTCTGAATGACGTTACAAAAGTCACATAACAGGGACGACGAACTATCTCTATCGGAACTTTACACAATCCAAAGAACTTGAAAAGAATGCTAAACCGTAAAATGCTCGTAGCGCGCGGTACAGAACCATAAAAATCAAAATAATTTTTTACAATTTGCGTTGTTTAAATGCCAAACCAAATCACTTGACAGCTGCCGCTTAAAATAGTTTTGCTTCTGTACCTGTAGTTAGTTGTGACAGGAAAATCCTCTTAAGCACTACCTTGCTTAAGAGCTAAGTTCACATTGCTTAAGCGGACATTGTTTCTCCTTTAGTGTGTAGGAGGTGAAGCGGCCGGTGGTGGGCAATCGAAAATAGAAAAACAACTCACACACAGTTCCTTATCTTAATTGCACAATCGATAAGTGGAGAAAAGAGCAAAAACGGGATTCATGTAAAGAAATTTGTATTTTTATCATATTAAGTAATCTTAAACTACGTTTTCATAAAAGATAATTTTATTTTTACTTTCCCATAAGGTAAGTAATAAATAACAAAAAATAAAATGTATTTCAGTTCAACAAAGAAAACAAAACTAAAAAACTAACTCAAAAAATTGCTCATACACTTTACAAATATATATATCTTGTTCAATAACGTGTAGGATGACCTTTTGCTTTAATTACATCTCTTAATCAGTTTTTCATTGAAAACACTAGCTTGCTGTTGACTTCGGGTGATATTTTGTTCCATTCCTGTGTAATAAGTTCCCTAAGGTGACTTTTACTGGTCACTTGGTATTCTCGTACTTTCTTTTCCAAAATACCCCACAAATGCTCGATAGGATTTAGGTCCGGAGATTGGGGCGGATGGGGCAACACAGACTTCACATTATATAGCAACCATTTCCTCACTAGCATAGATTAATGTTTGAGGTCGTTGTCCTGAACTAATGCGAAATCAACCTCCAAGCCTATTTTAATTGCATTGGCCTTTAAATTTTCTGAGGGTATCCGCAGATACATGTGCTTGTCCATCGTAGTTTCAATAAAAACTGGATTTCCCACACCAATTGCTTCCATTGCTCCCCATACCATGATATGTCCACTACCATGCTTCTAAGTGGGCCTTAGATTTTTAATTTCTAAGGCTGTGTTAGCTTTGCGCCATTCAAAAACGTTAAATTTGCTTTCGTCTACAAATAAAACGCTGTTCCAAAAATCGTCCGACTTTGCTTTGTATACATTTGCGTACGCCAAACGCCGTGTTATATGTGCTTTAGAAATGTAAGGTTTTTTTCTTGCAACGCGCCCATGGTATTCTTTTGAATTCCGGATAGTTTGAACACTTACTGTTACTCCATCCTCATTAGCGATTGCAGCAGCTATCCTTGGAACACTGGTTTTGGGGTTGTTGTTGATAATTCTTAAGATTTTATTTTGTAAATAATTGTCTAATTTTTTTATGACACTTTGTACAGTCCCACGTGATCTATCCACAACTCGTGATATTGCCGCATAACGCATAATGATAAAAAATTCAAATTTCTTGAAATGAATTTGCTGTATGTGCAATTTGTTACTAGACGTAGTGAGTTTCAGATGAGTGAGTTTCACTTAATTTCACCTACCGTGTGGCACTGGAGGCTGTCTTTAAAACATATTCCTGCTAACTAAACCCCTTTCTTCGTTGAGGTCCGCATTTATTTACCTACACTAAGACGAAAACACATTTTTGACTGCAGTAAGAAAGGCAAGAAAGAAAACAATTTTCAATTCGTAAAATATACTGATTTCTTGTATTTGATTGGAATTTTACAATTTCCTTGTTATATTACATTACAATCATCCCCGTACATTTTTCATATATATATATATATTTATAGTATAACTTTCTTATAACAGTATCTAGATACATTTTACGCTTAGTCGCTAGTTCTTTAAAAAAAGTCTTCCCTTTACATTATTTGAATACTTATTTATTCTATGCATATTTTACTCTCAAACTTCGTAATTGTGTTAAATAAAATTATTTTTAATTTTTTTCCATTTTAAATAACTGTTCCATTCGCTGTAAAACTACTTTTTATTCATCACTTATTTACAGAATTCGTTCGTCATCGAATTCCTTCTATCATCGCTTACGATTAAAATGGATACATATTCGATTTATAATTTATATTCATTTAATATGTTTATTATTAATTTCCTACTTAACTTTTAAGTTATATTCACAATAATATAAGTCTCAGAGTAGGTAGTGAGAATGCGGCATCGATTCGTAGATTTTTTTTCTAAACTTCTCTTTGGCGGTCTTACTCCTCGGGGGGAGTAGATCTCTTCAACACTCTTCGAAACGAGGACTGCATTTGTGTCCATCTTTACACGTTAATGATTGTTTTTTCAAACTTAGGGCAATGAAAGTCAAATAAGAAAATATAAAACAAGAATTCATACGGGGTTTATTTATAAAATGTCTTTGGAAATTGTGACTCTATCTACTGTCCCGCAGACACACATCACAAAAGTTTAGGCCATACTATTTAGAAGGCTCCCGAGGTTCTTATCACAAGGCATTGAGATTATTAAATTAAAAAATAAAACACGCCACAAGGGACTTACGTCTAGCTGTTCAGAGACCTTCCATTCTGTGTGTACTATTAATGCTTCTCAAGTGGAGACAACCTACAGCTTAATACTGAATCCAAACAGTGGAATTTGGAAAGAAAAATGCACAATAGGTTGAAGTCCAGTTCGAGATCCAAATTTAGACTCTCACAATTATGTCGAAACACTTTTTGTCAATGCCACGAGTACAGTTTTTAGAGAGCTTCGCTTCTTGAGTTGCAAAAATGCTGACCTTATAATTATTATTCTTCAGAGAAAGTCTAACGCACTCGGCGACGTGAATCCATCATTTAATATAAAAATTGCTCATTTTATATTCCAGAAAGTTTACTGGTTTATTCTAACTTTTAATATTGCCCAACGTTCACATACGATCTATACTGTCACATTTAAAGCATTGGAACTTTGGGATAAGATTGATCTCGCTGCCCCGCATAGTTATGGACGTGGAGAACAAATATTCGTAATGGATTTAGCAATATGTTTTATTTATTTTGAAGTACTCAACTTTCTCTACAAAATAAAAAACATTTTTAGATTGGACCATTGTGTGGCATTTGTTCGGCATTTATATTCCAGTATCATCCAGTTACTATTGTCCGTCAGTATATTTTCACTTACAAGTGAGCTGTACTGAATCGAGTTATAAGTATTAGGTGTATTCCGATATCTTTGGGCTGAAAATTGTGCAGCCCAAAATTTTTGAATGAAAGAATGAAAGAATGAAAGAATGAAAGAAAGAAAAGACACATGACAGAAGTAACATAGAAAATCAAATAAGGCGAACCTTTCCGAGACGGCCATTTTAATGATATTGTCTTTCAAACTTTATGGTGAAGTTTCTACTTTATTAAGAATTTTAATTTTCATGAAAAATATATCGCTTTAATTAATTCAAAACCGAAAAGAAGACCCTACAGATGCCTACGGTCACACGAATACATGCTTTTTATTTTTCTCCTCCTAAAATTTGAATAATGGTGTTTGTTTTATCGGTGGATGTTTGATCATGTATTGTATGTATGTAAGTTTATTGAGATTTTCCTTTATACATGTGCAAATGCAGATACAAAAGATTAATAATCTTATTTAAATTTTTGTTTAATGCTGCCAACTTAGAATTGGTCTGGCTATTCTGATAAATCGTCTAATTTCAACTGCTTTAGTTGCAGACTCAAAAAAGTTTAGAGTTTATATTTCATCACTGTTTATGGCTGTCTACTCAATATGACAGCTTTTTACAAATGGAATGCTTGATCATGACAAGATCAATTCAATACGAAATATTGATAAGACCACAAGCAGTACATAGTAGCAAGAAACATTTTGAAGCACATTTTTGTTCTAATCGAAAGTAGTCATCCAGCCTTATTTCAGCTTTTTTTTTGTTTTTTTGTTAAAATGGGTCGTGACGGTCGGGTTGTAAAATGGACACAGATAAAGAGCGAATCAGAATCTTTACTTTTTGCCATTCCGGGGAGGCGTAAAACTGTTGTCCTCAACTGCCTAACATCCCGAAACTGAAGCTTACATTACACCACAAGATTGCCAGATTGAAATTTGCTGAAAAGTACTCATTTTAGGAAAAGAAATTGCATGAAGTTATATTTTCAGATTAAAAAGAAGTTCAATCTAGTGTTAATACAACGATATCAGTTTTAATACAACGATAAAATAAAACACGCATGACCCGGAGCAGAGTTCGTATATATCGCACGAATGTTTTTTTAAAACTCCAATCACCGGTCCGGTGAAAGCTGTTTTCTATATCATACGTTTTAGAGATCTTAGCACAGGGCGGCGAATTACTACATTTCAAATGCGTAACTATGTTGAAGATCATGTAATAGATGAACCGGATGGTTACTATAGAACAACGCCCAGAAACTTAAGTAAAGAAGCGCTTATGGCTTATAGTTTTGCCGGCTATGGCATACGATGGAGAGTTCTTCCAGAAATACATACATAGAGCTGTAAGATAGTGATCATATAAGCTTCGCAAAAGAGTTATACATCTTACAAGCAATGCTGCATTTCATTCAGCAAAGTTTACGAAAGAGTGTTTCCTCCAGAACTATTCCGCTTTTTAACTGGCCTACTAGCGAGCTGGATCTTACCACGATCGATGGGAAGGATTCTTTACATCGTGTTTTTGAAAGGAGGCGACAATTCGATGGGATTAGAGAGCTTAAAGGGGCAATTCAATTTTGGTAGTCCAATATAAGTAGGGACTATGTCCAAAAACTGTTGCGGTCGCCGTGGCGTAGTGGTAAGCGCGTCGTACGCTGCGCAGGAAGTCTGCATTCGATTCCTGGACGGAGCACCTTGCATTTTTTCACGGCACCATCTCTTTCGAGTTGCTTACAACACTCAAAGAGAATCAATTGTCTATGAAAAAGCTCAAATCTGGCCGTTCGGAGTCGGCAAAAAACTGTATGTAACACGAATAGTTGTTGTAGAAGCTAGTCCCTGGTTCGTTATGGGCTGTACTGCCACTCAATTATTATTATTATGTCCAAAAACTTATACTGTAGGGGTTGCAAGAGATAATAAAGATGAAAGAAACAACAACATCACCTTGAAATAAAAACATAAAATCCAAAGTATGAAAATTGTCAGTATTTTTGTTTCTTTTATCATATTTTTTTAATTTGGTCTTATCATCATTTCGTTTGACGAAAGTAAAATTTGAAAAAAATAATTTATAAAAAGTTTATTGTTTCTGATGTTCGTATACATACTAGAACTGTTTAATATGTCGTTACTTTCCACGATTCCCTTAAACAAACCCGAAAAAACTTTTAAAATTTCGTTGGTCACAGTGTATACCATCAGGAAAGTTCTTTGAAACAGAAAGAAATTATTAATCCTTGCGGTATAGTTTCTGAGCTATGCTACAATTCTTTCACTAATCAGCAAAACGCCAATGTCATTTAATATAAAGAAAAAAACATCTGAAAATTATAGAAATCTTGTATCAAAACCTTTTTTTTTTGTTGGAGGTTTGTATACACTGCACTGGAGCGCTCAGACCCAAGAACAGGTCCATTGTACTACCAGGCAGTAACCTTCGTTTACTGGTGTTTTCAGGTTTTCCGAAGAATGGCCAGCAGGCGCTTCTGTGACAAAGAGCTTAAGTTTTCAGCTCCCACCACATCACCGCCAAACAGCCGCCACCTGATACGAGCAAAGGCGGGACTTTGACAGAGAAAGTGCCTTCGCCACAGAGGGTGTCTTCGCTAAGCCCAAGTAGACTTAGATGCTTAGCAAAGGAAAAGTGTTTCGTTTGTACGCCGATAAGTTTTCTGCACTCTTTCCTGTTCAGAGACGTTCATGAGTACGGACTTGGTCAGCCTTCACACTGGAGAGTCATGCCATCTCTGGTTCTGCTGTTGGGAAACCGAAGGAAGCGGGTAGTTCCAAGGTGGGTTCGGGCCCAACGAATGCCTCTTTAGAAACTTTCCTGGCAACTTCATTAGCATCTGATCCCGTGATATCCTAGGACCCAAGTCTTAGCGAAGTCTGTCTATCGTTAATTTCAATTTTGGGTTCTAATTTTCGCCCTAATGGACGGGCTATAACAGGTTTAGTGCAAAATTTTAGTCTACATATACATACAAAAATTAATCAAAGAGTTGGTCAATGTGTCTAAAATATGCCTAACGTTCAGGCATCCGTAGTGATTAAAATCAATTTATTCCACGGGCAAGATTAGATCATATTACGGTTCATTTACGTGCGCTCCCATCCAAGATCAAACTGAAAATGCGGCACAAAGAAGATATGAACTTGGACAACAGAATGGTGCTACAAGCCACACTGCACACGTTAAATTCGATTTATTGAAGAGTAAGTACAGTGTGCTCAAGAAATAGGCCAGGCGATTCGTCGCATTGTTTCTGAAATTTAAGGTCGATTTACTACTTTCTGTTGGCTGGCTACGTTAAGTCTTTTTCGCTTATGCAAACAATTCAACGACGTTGGTAGAACTCTGAGCCAATGTCGAACGCGAAATAGTCGCCGTTTTGATCGAAATGTTTGGATGAGTCGTCGGAAATAGGGTCTAAAGAATTAATCGCAGCAAACATGCCCGCGGTGGCCGTTTAAAAGACGATCCATTCATAAATGTTTTAATTGTTCTTCAAATTGTTTACCTTTTATTTAAAACAAAAGGTTGTTAAGTCCTTAGTGGAAAACCCTTCCGCATCGGATTGTGAGATCGTCCCCGCTAATGTGAAATTGAGTGCAGAGCTTACCATAAACTTTCCACAAATAACCATTTCACCTTATCCTGGCAAAACGTTCGGTCATAAATAATTACTTACTAACAGCAGATTTTCGGGCGCTGACATCTCCTGAAATCGCGTTATCGCACCACGCGAATCAACTTTACCATAAAACCACAAACCTTAGGCTGCCTACAATTGCGAATGTCAACTCTCATTGCACACTTGAAATTTAAAATGCATCCTGTTCGTTTTTCTTTAAACTGCCTTAAAACACTGCACACTCCAACGCTGGCTAGCCACATTAATAATTCAAAATTTGTGACCGCCATTGTTGCAAAGTGCCTCAATTTCTTATCGACTGACTATTGAATAAATTCAAAACGGACACAAATGCCAAACCACCTTCCGCAGTGCACTCTGCCTGGCCCCAATGGCGGCATTTCTCTCGTGCTCTCACTCCATCCCCTATAACCGATGGCCGCCCTTCATCATTCTCCCAGATAATAAAAGTTTTATTTCCATTGATTTACATCGTTGACTTCGGCCGCACAGAGGTTATGAGATTTCGCCACGATAAACTTCCCCGCATAGAGCCGGTCGGACGTAGATTCGATCCCATTTGCATTCATCTTCACTAACCGTTGCACCGCTGAGCTCCTACTCGGTCCCCATTTTGGCAAGTTTCTGCATAGTCATCGTTTGATTCTCATATTTATTCATCGATGTGTCAAGTTTCGTTTTTCTTCTGCTCGGTCACGATGAAGGGTCATATGAGACGGAGGCTCAGGCCTAGGAAAATCATGGCTGGTCACAATGTCCGGTCGAATGAGCCCCCGACGTCGAAAATGATAAATGACAGTGGTGACGAGAGCTCCACCTGACTGCTGCTTGTTTCGACATACGTGGTGTTTTACGACGTCACGCAAATGACCACAGACTTCATCCAAGACGAGAGACATCATTACTCATCGGCACGGCAACTTCTCGGTAGGTTTTGATTGATTAATCAAGAAAACTTCTTATGCGCCCCCGAGTGGTCGGGCGCATTGTTCTCGCCATACCAAAGGACTCTCGGCGTGACAGGGGAGGTGCGCACTCCAGGAAGCTGAATAAACATGCACATGTGTACATGTGTGGATGGGTGGTGTTGCCTTTCATCTGCCTGAGAGGGTCGTTTGCTTATATCAGCCACGTGTTAGAATGATGGAACTCTCGCCTCTCGGCCTCCTCCTATCAAAGTAATTGTCGCCTTGGGGTGTAGCTGGTCAGAAAATTTAGGGATGGTGATGCTGTGACAATTGTCTGGCGTGAGATGTTCGTTGTGTCGTCCCGATAGCTGCTGCCCCACTCCGGCCCGGGATCAGCGCCATCGTCGACTTCCTTTTGAGTTACACTGCTCCGCCTGAGGGGCACTGTAGTGGAGCCTGTTGTTGTTGTCGCAGTCATTGTGTGATTTGCTGTGTACGGCGGTGGTGGCGGGGGTTGTCTGTAGTCTAAAAGGCTGGCTTTGTTGTTGACGGTGGGTGGCCACTGATATGATCCCGTTGAAGGGTAACGCAGCAGTTGTTTGATACTTGGTGTCTCATTAGGTGGTGCTGGTGGTGGAGGGGGCGAGTCAGAGCCTCCTGCAGTTGAAGCTGTTGGCGATGACGATGCGGGCGCTGGAATGCATGACATTTCTCGCATCAGGTCCATATATCTGGACTGTAAATAGTCTGTAGTGGACCTCGTGACATGGTCGTATTTACTCTTGTTGGTGCTGCTATTATTTGCGTGCTGGGTGGTAGGGGCCGTTGAGGTGACATCTTGAGTTGCAGACGTTACTTGTTTCACCGTGGGATTCGATGATGCCTTTGGTGACGGTGGACGATAGTTGCTGTGGGGCTGATGTTGATGATGGCCATAATGATCCTGCAACTGGCCATCGTATGAACTCAATTGATTTATTGCGGTCGTTGTCTGGCTGTAAAGGCTGCTGTTGCTGTGACTTTTGCTGTTGTTGGTGAACGTGTGCTGGGTGCTGTTTGGCAACAGATCGGGCTGATATTCTGCTGTGATTGTTCCGTCGGCATTCTGATGATGTCGTTTAAGTGGAGTTATACGATTAATTTCCGAAATGTTCGGTCCATGTGGTAGATACACCGTATGGGATGGTATATGGAGAGAATCTGAAATGATAAAGCAAAGACAACGCTATTAAGTAGTGTTTTAGCTTCGGTGCAGAAAATTAATCACGAATAGAAGCATGTTTGTTTGTGGGTCAAAAAGTCCTTAGAAAATTTTAACGCTTATATTTTGAACGTCACAAGCCCGAGCTACATTGCTAAATAGATACTTTGACGTAGTGCTAGGGCTAATTTAGTCCATCAGTTTAGTAGTGAATTTTAATGTCGTGTGTGTTTTACATAACCTTCCAAAGTTGGTAAGAAAGATTAACTGTTCCTCAGTACCCACGAAAGATTAACAAAAGAAGAGCGAAAGATACTGCGACAAACAAATATATAAATGTTGCAGTAAAACGTGTTCAGCATGAATACAACAAAAAAAAAAAGAATAAGAGAGATTACAATCAGTAAGAAACCCTGAATAAGTATGAATAGACTACAATTATACTAAGTACCAGCCGAAATGTTGAAGCATAAAGAGTATTGACTGGAAAAATGTATAAAATACTACAGAAATAAGCAGAAAGCCCTGAGAATAGCTGAGAGGATAGCAACTCGATCCGCATGGAATGAACCTTTTGTTACCTTGGTTATTGGAATGACCTTGGTATCGGAACATTTTCTTAAGCAATTTTTATTAGAAACATATTTTTGATAATTGATAATTTTGAAACTGTAGGGAAGTAGGCCTGAGTAGCGGTAGGAAACAAGGCCCATTCCATTACCCTTTTTTTTTCCTATAAGCTCTGGTCAAACGGATTAGATAAGAGGTTTCACCGGATTACAAAGACTACGCCCAAGAAATAATAAGTCGTCAGCCAGTTGATGACGCACAACCTGATCTACGAGAAATAACATCCCACACAAGAAAATGAGGAACATGTTTCGTCGGGACTCCAAATGTACGATGGCACCTTGCTCCAGTCTGTTGTAGACTTATACGAGTACGATGACCATTTGTTCCTTATTTTGTTTGCTTTATAACTTTCAGTTCAAAATTGTAGGAAGACGGTTCTGGAGTTTGCCAATTTGTCCATTAACGTCATATTTTCCTTTCCTATTGTAATAAAGTAAGGAAGTGTCATCGGCTGCTAAAAATTTGTGATGTATGAAGATGATCCAAATAGAAGCACAGAAAGGAAATGGAAATTATGTTAAGGAAAAGACGATAAGATCCAGAAAAGAATGAATAAAAACCAGTGCATAAGCTGTATGGAACTAGGCCTTCATAACCAAAGTGTTAACAACTATTTGAAGGATGCTTAATAGCACAAAGAAGATCGATGTTCGGGTGCCACGAATGAATGGAAACTGATAAAATTTGTGCAATACACAAAATGTGTTAGAATCGAGTATTTTAACACAAACTTAAATTGCGGGAATGAAAGATACGTCAAATTATTAGATAGCAACATCAGCATGTGGTGGAAATAAATAACGTTGCTAGTGAGGCTTTATAGGAGAGAATTAACTTTATTGCTTCGGCACTTAGAGTTTGTAGCGGCAATTTACATTCAATCTACTAAAGTTTAAACTTTTATAAAGGATCCGTTGAATTCAATGTTGTTACAAAGAAACAACGAAATAAGAAAAAATTATATATTTAGAACTGAATAATAAAAAAAAATCATGAAGTCGGCACTAAACTACTCTCCCCTACTCGTAAAATCACAGAAGCATGCACAATGAGCGGTTTCTGAAGAAGCTGGACCTGTCAGAATTCCCAGATGACAAATTCTAGCCAACAAAAATTCTGGCTTTCTTCGGAATGCAGATTTATTGTGGACGAAATCTCCCCACTTTATATGAAGACTTGAGTCAGATTTTTAAGAGTTTTACACGAATGCTGCGAAAACTTTGCTCATTCTAGATATAACTTCTATAGTGTGCCTACAAATCTCTTGAACTGTCATTCACACATTTCGTTCAGCAAAGAGCGGAAGTTAGAGTATGTGATATTATTTATTGGAATCATATCTAGAATGGTATTGTTTTTGAGTGAACAACGGCCCTCAACTTTTGCGTAGTTGGGTTTCGAATGTTCAAATTATGTAATATTTTGCAAGTAAGGAACATTCAAGGAACATATTCAGCAGTTTAAATAACCTATGAGTAAGAGATAAAGCCCCAGAAAAAAAAAGTCTTAAGGCGTAAAATCGCAAGATCTAGGCGGCCAATTGACCGGTCCCGAACGTGAAATAAAATGTTCACCGAACTCGCCTCTCAATAAGTCCATTGTTGCGCATGCTGTTTTGCATGCGACACCGTCTTGTTAAAACCACATGTCATGCAAGTCAAGCTGTTGTATTTTGGGCAAAAAAAAGTCGGATATTATGTCGCGGTAGCGCTCATCATTCACATTTACGTTACGATTCGCATCATCTTTGAAGAAGTACGGTCCAATGATGCCACCAGCCCATAAACCGCACCAAACTGACTGTTTCTGGATGCATTGGTAGCTCTTGCAATGCTTCTGGCTGATATTCACTCCAAAATCGACAATTCTGCTTATTTACGTACCCATTGCGCCAAAAATGAACTGACCATAAAATGGAAGAATCGCGCGATGAACTTTCAATTATTTGCAAGCGTTGTTCGTTTGTAAACGATTCATGGTTAAATTAAGGACCAACCTGAAGATGTATGACAGTGAAACAAAACACGACACGTACGTCAGCTGCTTAAACCAGTGTTGCCAAGAAGATTATAGTTAAAGAATCACGCTTTAGTTCCTCTGCTTGAAAAAATTCCACATTGTTAACTAAAAACATGACATTCGTTGCACAACTTTTGTACAAGATGATACCACTAAAAACTGTCAAATACGTCATGCACGTATTATATTATATACACGACTAGTTTGGGCTTTGTTTCTTTTTTTCATTAATTGGAATTTCAAAACATTGTCTTACTATTCTATTCCGATACGAGGTGAAGGGACCTTAATACCATTTGATGCCTAGTCTGAAAAGCGAGTTTGATAAGACTTGTTAGCCACTCGAGCGAAGCCAAAAGCCTGGAAATTCTTTTCTTCTTTTCTAAAACTCGAATTAGCCTTAAACAAGATTACAATTACGTTTACTGCGAATACTTATCATGCCATCTGCGTGAAAAATAATCTGCCGAGATTTTCATTGGTTTGTTTATTGGCGTGGAAAGTTGAAGTGGCTAATCGTTACCACGAACTTTATGCATTCAAGTTCGAGGAAATTTCTGTTGAATCAACCTGCATGTACTTCCTTTCAGCAAAAACTCACAACATTTCATGCATGTGTGGATTTCACACGAAGCAATTTTTTTGGTTTGATATTCTCATGACTACATCACGCTCATTAGGCGCAATCCGATCTATGTCTTCTGCGTGTAAATATGGTAGTGCATTGTAACTATGGATACAGCATAGGGTCTGCAGTCATTTTACTTTAAACTCAATTGTGTAACATCATGTTAATCTCTCAATGAACAGTGTGGGAACTCACGGAGGTGGATGAAACACAAGGAGTTGTTCATGACATAGATCCAGAGGTGTCCACGTTTACCACCTAGCGCATGGTCGTAAACGGGGGCAAAAAATATACCTCTAGAAGAGCATCATAATGGGCAGCAAAAGCTTTTAGTTGAGCTAGACTACTCAGTGGAAATATTTACAAGTTGAAATGAGTGCGTCGATTGATCATTTTTGTTCAATATAGTTTGGCAAGTTGGAAAGTTGGAAAGCCTCGACCTACTGAAATCACTATTGCCAATAACATTCGCAAATTCGAGTCTCAGTTTATATTGCCTACTGGACCAGTTAGACCACATTTAGTCAGTAGTGAAGTGACTATAGCAGCTGTACTGAATCAAATCGTTATCGCAGATTGGCCTATTCGATAATTTGGCCTATAAGCCATACATCGCGTGCAGCAATGGAAGTGTAGAAAAATCATGTTGGTAAGTATTTGATTTCGAGCTTTGCTATAATAAATTCTCAGGTCTTCAGGAATAAGACAAGCCACCATGACCGCAAAATACCAATAGCTTTGCTCGAACGAGTTACCTAAAATTGAATTCTACCTTACTCGGAATGGGACAGAAACATGAACAATCAATAGTTTCCGCATAAGCTAGGCCTGGCAGTGGACCCTCTGAATGGGCCGCTTTAAAGGCCAACATTTACATGATACAATTTTAAAAAAGTTTAAAGTGCCATGAATTGTTCTTCCAACTGAAAATAAAAAGATACAAACTCACTTTAAAGAATATGTTTAATTTTTCATTACAAATCACAGTTAAGGTGGTCCCGCTGTTTGATATATAATAATAATTGAGTGGCACTACAGCCCACAAGGCACCAGTGCCTAGCTTCTACAACAACTACTCGCGCTGAAATATTGCTACTGCTCCTCGATAGTGTTTGATATATAATTCAGTAAATTATTCACCTTGAGCTTAGACATAAAATAAAAAAAGTTAACTACTGCCTAATGATTAACCACCATCTGGACCCCAATAATATATGTACATTAGAAACTTCTTCTTCTTGTGGCGCTACAGTCCGGAGTGAACCTGTGCCTCAACCAACATGCCTCTCCAGCCAGCACGATTCTCGCCAGCTGCCACCAGTTGCGCACTCCAAGTTGGTTGAGGTCATTCTCCACTTGTGTGCGCCACTTTAGCCTAGGCCGTCCTCTGTTGCATTGTCCCAATGGATCAGATTCGAAGACTTTTCGGCTCCGAGCAGTGGTGTCTATACGCTCTACATGGCCTAGCCATATTAAGCGTTGTAAGGCCATAGAGTTCGTCCTTGAATCTTCTCCTCCAGATGCCATTAACGCAAACAGGACCAAAAATCGAACGCAAAACGTTTCTTTTTTAAAGACTTAGAGCTTCCTCATCCGCTTTTAGTAATGTCCAGGTTTCCGCACCATAGAGTAGATTTGGGATGATCAAGCTGTTATATAAAGCAAGCTTAGTCCTTTGAGAGAGTGCTTCATTACTCAATTGCCTCTGAGCCCAAAGAAACAGCGTTTGATTTCGGTACTGGTGTTATTGTACCTGTTTCCCGCGGAGCCGAGGTAGACGAAATTCTTGACTACCTCGAAGCTTTTTTGGCCTAGTGTAACGCTCTGTCCGAGACGCCGATGTTGTCTGTCCTTCCTTGATGACAGCATGTACTTCGTTTTGCCCCCATTTACCACCAGACCCATTTTAGCCGCTTCTGCATCAATGCCAGCAAACGCCTCATTGACGGCTCGCTGTGTACATTAGGAACACTTCACATTATTAAAAGCAGCAACAATATGAACAGAAAGCAGGACACACAAAACATATCGGCGGTTTACTTAGCAATGGAAACAGCCCGCTAATTTTGAAATACTAATTTCACCTTTGTACCAACATCCAGTGGTCGCCGTGGCGCAGTGGTAAGTGCGTCGACCGCCACGCAGAAAGTCTAGGTTCGATTCCCGGACGGAACACCTAGCATTTTTTTATGGCACCACCTCTTTCGAGTTGCTGGCGACACTCAAAGAGTATCAATTGTCTATGAAAAGCTTCTCAAATCTCGACGTAATGATAAATGTCAAATCTCAACAAATTTTTGTACCAAACCGTGTAAGTTATTCAATCCCTTTTTAACTAACGTGCACTAATGCTGGATTGTTTCTATTGTCTTAATAAACAAAGATCCCCTGAAGATAAAGATGGCAGCATCCCCTGTTGAAATGTCGAGACAACAAAAATGACATAGACCTGTTTAATTTTCTCCTGAATGACCAAAATAGCCGACGAGGAATTAAATTCTTCAACTCGCTGAATTGATTAAGAGTATTTCTTAACAATCATTTTAAAATTTGTTCAAATTAGTGAAAACTTATTAATAATTGAACCTTTGGGAAACAAAAGAACTAACTCAGGAGCGTGTCTGGCACCTTTCTGAAAATAGACTTTGCTCTCAAAGAATTACAAGATTTCTGAGAACTATGCTAACTGCATGTGCCAAGTTGCAGCAATAAATGTCAGCCATTACGTACGTACGTGTCAATTTTCTTCTTTTCCCTCCCTTTAAACCAGCAACCAGCGTGAACGTATGACCTTTGTGTGTGTCATATTGTGACATTTGACATTTTAAATACTTTGCTGACTCTGCGAATCGATTTCGTTATAGAAGATACCTGAACACTTCAAGGAAAATATTAATTAACTTCATTTTATAAAATCTAAAGAAATTCAATAGAAAAATCTACATTGTTGAGTTAAAATGTTCTTCTATTCTCCTACATTAATTTCATCCATCTTAAGTTAATCCCAAAATAGTAGTAATATCGGTTAGTATTTTCAAAACCGCAAATCTTCTTCTGAAACTTCATCATTGCGTAAGTTTGTTTGCAAAAGGACGCGTATCTCAAACACTAATTACCATTATGACATGATATTCGACACAAATGTCAGTGATAGTAGTGTGCACTGTACAATAAAATATTCAAATTTTCCAGTTCTACCTTTCTCACAATAGTTAATTTTCTATTATTTTTCTATCGCTGCGTACTTTAACACTGAAAGCTGTTTTCCGCTCAAAACCTTGATAGGGAGATGCTATGAAAATGGTGCAAAAATTCATATGAAGTTTTTTGCATTTTGGGAGAACGAGTCGTTTAAGTGAAGCAATGTCGGGCATTTTTCGGCATTTGCTTTGAATTTTCCCAAGATTTCCATTCTAATGTTTGTACTCGTATTGCGCAAATACCATAGGCATGAACCAGAACGTTTTTATTATTGCTAAATGTAATATTCTATATTATGAAGGTGTTATAATAATAAAGTGTATTATCCGGTTTGCATAGCTTGTGAGTAATTAGGGTGTTTTTATTAAAAAATGTGGTTTCTGACTACTAGAATCAAATATACTATCACAAATTTAGTATTTGAATACAAATTTTTGTGTGATTATTTTTTTTTTTTTTGAGTAATATTTTCAACTTTGGTGAATTTTTATAAATTAACAATGTGCCAAATAAATCAAATAGTTTTAGAAGTGAAGCAAAGCATTTGCCACATCACACTATATAGTTGTATGTCGGATAAAGCAATAGTTTTAAATAAAAGGACATTTTCAGTGAATTTGAAACAGTTAGAAGAATTAGAGAGTGGATTGCCAAGTGATAATAGAGGTAGGCCAAATAAAATTTTTAAAAATTGTTGAGATAGAACGAAAAGATATAAATTCCAAGAGTCCATTTATCAAGATTTAATAAAAGCTGCTGCTGGGCCTTCAACATCTTTCAACAAGTCTGGTTTGAGGCCTGCTGGGATATTAGCTTTGATAATCCATACCATGGTCAGCAAATATCAATAAGAAGTAATACGAAAAGCTGCAAATAACATTGGCCATCCAATATTTCATATAAACAAGTCATAAAGGCATAACTGCATTATTACTCGTACAAGGAAAATATGGAACTAACTGAAATTGAAGCTCAAATTTTACTTCAACAAGTACTTGACCACACTGCAAACAGACTTATGAAGACTAAAGATTGCACCATATTCCAATCGCAAGAAAGCGTAAGTTTTACGTATTTGACTTAATCTTCTTAACAAAGTCAGTTTAAGCAAACATTTTCAAATGAAAATTCGAATCCATCCGATTCATAGGATTCTATTCCACGGAGCAGATAAAATATCATCAACAGCGTTGAGCCACGGATCATTATTAGAGGAGGAGAGTCGAAAGAAGGATTATAGGTACTACCGACATTATTATAACATAACATTTTCTCGTACGGCGACGAACGAAGGTGAAATTCATGTAATGTTGGTATCATCTCATCCCTGGATAATATATTTGGGGCCCGAACCGAAAACAAAGGATTCACTCCCACTAAGTAATGAAGCGCAAGACGTATTACATTAAATTCCGATTTTACAATTTTTGCAACTAAAGCGTGTTAATAAATAGTAATGATTGTAATTTGTCCATAGAGGTTTGAATTCCGGCTTCCGTTTGAGCCCAAATTTATTGTTGTAAAAAGTTATTAAATATTTTTTTATGCAATTAAGCAAAAAAGCGCGTTTTTCCAATTTTTTTAACTTAGTTACTCGGTGATCCTTCAAATCAACTATTTTTTGACAGCAGGGGATCTTAAGGCAATAATACTATATTTTAAATTTCATCAAAATTAGTCAACGGGTTCAAAAGTTACAAACTTATTTTCACTTTCCCCACACAAAGGCACCACTGTGCGATGGTATGAAGAAAGAGAGGAAGAGGAGATACGAATAAACATTGGCCTTAAACGCCTGTGGGTTGTGACTGACATTTCATTTTCGTGTGGTGCGGCTAAATGAGTCTATATATTTAACTGTATGTTCGAAAGTAAGCTTAATTATGAACTGAAGGGCATTTGAAGTGATGGGTTTTTACCCTATGTAGTGTAGGAGAAGCCAAATATTGGCAAAAATGATACATTTCGTCAGTATTCAAAGGCATCCATCGACTTAGCAATAATATTGCTTCTGAGGAATTTTATCGCACGCTTTTTGATTCTATTCAGTAAGTAAGGAAGTGTCTTTGGAGCAGCAGATCAAATAAGAGAGTTGGACTTAAGCCTAGGGCAAATCAGAGGTGGTGAAACCTAGACGTTTCACAGCATTTTTGGCTGCCTTAGAAATGTGATTGTTTCAACTGAGTGTTGAGTTGATACACATACTGAGGAGGTACAGCCTGTACCAGCGCTGGGTATGCTGATAATTTTAAGAGCGGTTTAGTAATAGCAGACATTGATGGATGTAGCCGTTCAAATCTACGATCAACGAAGAGGGGCGCAATTCAAGGAACAAATATAAAAAGCTGAGGTTACTATACGTAGATCAGTGAAGCAGGGAATTGAATTCGAAGTAGCAAAGAAGACCTCATTAAAAAAAAAAAACTGAAAAAAGTGTCAGAAACAAAACGGAGCCCTGGGAAACACCAGCTTAAGAAATTTCGAAATTATCGATGTCATAAGCATGCATATTCGACAAGAGAACCTGATGCCAAACTCATTCAAAATTGGAATATCGCTCAATTATTCATTGTGCACATATTTGTTCCCATTTTAAGTAAGATATGCCATCGGATCACCATTGGAAGCCATGCGGCCGGTCATTAAGTAAAAACTTCATAAGCCGACGGTCTGGCAGCAATTGACGTGACATAAGAAAAGGAGGCTGCAATTGCTACGCATCGTTAGGAGCTGGGTGGTGAAGGTTAACCTTTTGTGAGAACAGGCCGGACAAATGCTACTTATGCCATTTACCCTAAAAAATTAAACAGATGTAAAAGCAAACGCCTTGTTTTTGATAATTTAGGAAAACAACTCTTCAGAAGCAGAACGAAAAAACCATCCGGGCTAAAGGATTTTTGCACGTTGAGATCCTTAAAAAATCTTTCACTTGCGCTGGACCCGTGAAGATGCATAAAATGGTTTATAACTGTACGAGTATGGAAATAGATTTGTCTCATGCAAGTATTTTCTCTTTCATGTACAAGCAGAAACACAAAATCTAGAAGCGTTGACCTGACAGCTGCAATGTTGTTTCAAACGGGCGTAGGTATCGTAAGCGAGGTTTTCTTTTCGCATGTTCATCACAAATGTGTAGAAGCGTTTACTACCCTTGTGACATTGTAGTCTTTTTTTGCAAAATTTTTGGTCATAAGAGAATTTCACACGTCTGAGGAGTACGAATATTACAGTCATTTCAAACCCGTTTCCTTAGAGGGTTTGGCTTTTTAGTTCCAAAAAATCAAGTCTTTTAACTTATTGTAATTCCTCACTCAGTGGCGAATGAAGGATTTCATCTCAAGCAAAATAATATTTGGGACCATATATGTGGCCATTAAGGACACACAGCAACCAGTTAAAACTTGTAAAGAAGTACTTGAGTACGCTCAAATTGGCTTTCTCGTATAACCAGAAACTTCTTCGCGGAATTTGTTCCACAACTGTGTGAGTTGCGTACGAGAAAATAACTGATGCGATACAATCGTGTCCTGAAACGATGTTGCATTTCATAACTAGTAGTATAACACTTCGAATAAATTTAGTTTTGTTCATTCTACTACTTCATTCTCCTGTCCATTCATTCTTTCCTGTATAGACTTGTGAAAATTTTCATGAAAATAATGAAAATATCAAAATTTGTATGCTACTGCTGTATATTCACAAAATGAAAGCTTACTTTCAGTTGCCTTGCGTGATTCAATTACCACGAATTATTGAGCTGTTTTCTAGTGAACTATTCGTTCGTCTGGCATAAACAAAAGCATGCCTTTCACACAAACGAAACTATTTACCTACACCATGTGCTGTACTCTACACAGGGTTCCATCCACCTCACAAAGCAATAAATTAACATTAACAATTCACATGCCTTCGTGAGCTCCGAAAAATTCTCATAAGAACATTCGCCACATTGTCGTCGTCTGTCATTCACGGCATTAAGTTGATTTGTAATCGCAAGTCTTCCACACTAATCCCAACGACAAATTTTATTAATTTGTCACGTCATTTCCTGCCTTCATTGCAAATCACTTTTGGCATGCGCCACCCACCCGTCGCAAGATAAGTTCAGCTGTCAAAAGCCATTACAACAAACCGATCAATTAAAATTCACGATGAAGTGTGTGTGTGTCATTCGGTGTCTGCTCACCAATTGTTAGCGTCCTTTAATTTCTCATAAATTCAGCGTTTCATCGGCCCCTGTAGTTCTCAGTCTTCTGGCACTACAAGCTGCTGCCGCCATAGGTCGAGGAGCACCTCTTAGCGCCCTCCTTGACTTCGGTTCGGGATATAAAGCAGCGCGCGTCCCAATTGTTTCTTTATAGCTCATTTATTTTTTGATTTATTGCCATTATAGGCGGACCTTACGTGAATTATGAGTGCCAAAACCTGTGCCTGTCCTAAAGGTAGGCGGGGAAAAAAGTCAAAATTATTAATAAATTCTCCCCCCTGGTTGAACGCCTGCAGAAGTACACATTTCATGGTGTGCATGGCACGGCACGAAGGAGGGAAGATTTATTAGAATATTTCCATTTAATAAATTTTGCTCGTATTCTTATTGTTGCTCCTTGCTCCCTCTATGTAATGAGGATGGGCGACAACCGATACGGTCGTTTTATAAATTCAAATGCTTTTTCTTTTCTTTTTTCCGTTGTTTTCCTTCCGCTGCTGGTTCGTTATGAAACATTGACCTCATGGCGAGAGTCTATTACGTGAAAAGAAAAATGATACGCTTCGGAATTGGTTCTACTTTGCAGGATGGATATGAATGGCGGGAATTTTGTGCACGTAGATATATATGTCTGTCAAATTCACTTATAACACATCCGCATTCCAATGTTTTTCGAAACTTAAGGCGAAATAAATTCAAATACTTGACGATGGGGCGATAAACGAAGGTGTGAATTGTACATTTGTGTAGGGTTTGGTAAAAAAAAGCAATCAAACCCCTAAGTTGTTTGTTTTTACTTTTTTTTTGAAAAAATATATTAAATAAAATTGTGCCCGAAAAGAGATTAAAAATAGACTATATATAAATTAGCTAAGAGTACCTGTTTAGAGTCAGTAAGTTTAAAGAATTAAGAAGTATAATTACGGCCGAACGAAAGCTTAAGATGGCAAGGCCATGTATAGTGTATGGATACCACTGCTCCGGCCCGAAAAGTCTTCGAATCTGAGCCATTGGGAAAACGCAACAGAGGACGGTCTAGGCTAAGGTGGCTCACACAAGTGGAGAAGGACCTTAACCAACTTTTTTTTTTGCTGGCTGAAGAGGCATGTTGGTTGAGGCCCAGGTCCACCCCGGACTGTAGCGCCACAAGAAGAAGAAGAAGAGAAAAGTGTATGAGAAATTATTTGGGAATGGACTCAGAAATTTAAAGGACTTTCGAAGTTTTAAATCGTGGGGAATAATTTTAAGCTTTCCGTGTATATTTGGTATCATTTAGATGATCTGATGGGGAGAAGGGTTTCAGATAAGCATGGTTCAGGAGTAACATAGGGACAATTTCTTGTCATCTTAAAATATATTAATTTTTGAACAAGAGGAAGTTTTATCAAAAAACAGAAAACAGGGCAAAGTTTCTAATGGTGACAGTTGTTAAAAGATGTATTGCTAATTCAAGTCATCTTGACTACAAGTAAGGTTAGTTCAATCAACAAGTTCACTATCACTGTGTTTGAAACCAAAAACGGAGTCATACAATATCCTATTTATCACCCTTAATGTGACAGGGCGAACTGTTTCAGCATCGTATGGATGAACCCGTCAACTCTTTCCATTCTTCATTTGCTAGGAGAAATGTTCTGTTTCCTTGTGACCACAAGATCTTTTACAACTGGTAATGATTTTTTAAATTGAGAACTCTGCTGTAATTTCTTTTGATATTTTTTTACATTGAGGACCACGGACTAGGACAATGCAGTCGACACCAGACACTCCTCCCGTATTCTCGATGTCCGAACATTCCGAGGAGCCATCGACTCGAAACAGTTCCTTGTTGTAGCCAAGGTAAGAACGTCAGAGACATACAATCCCAGTCAGCCATTGGTGAAGTTCATCACCCACGAAATGTTCCGTTTACAGCAAATAGTAGCAAAAAAGCTGGACACCCACGAACTATTGGATTCGCATATGTCGACGTACTTGGGGAGCATGGACCTCGCATACGAGGCAATGTCGTTGATCGCGCTTAACATGGCGAGCTGCCAACACTATCCTCGTCCCTGCATGGTTGAGGCCCAGGTCCACCCCGGACTGGAGCGCAACAAGAAAAAGAATTACGTCCGAAAGAATAAAGGAAGAGAGGAAAAGGAAGTATTGGTGCAAACTGGTTTCAAATGCATTTGGTATTGTAATGAGGCGGAAAATTTTAGCTGTAGGGAACATTCTAAATACGTGTGGTGCGGCTGAAGAACAAGTCTCTCTGTCAGTACGTCTGACAGATGGCTTAGGGTGAACTGATGGGTATTCCTAGCGAGGCGCCTATTTTTGGTAAATTATTGAGGTGAAGAAATGCAACCTGCTAATTCATTTGAGCATTTCTTATTGAAATAGCGACAAAAGACACGACCTACGACGATGTTTCAATGAGTTAAACTTCACATTTTATCGCACGCTGTTAAAGCATATTCAGAAGGCCTTTGAAATATTAGACCAGTAAGGAGCTTTATGCTCATGCTTTGAATGAATATATAGCCAATTGTAGTCAAATCAAAATGGATCACATATTTTTGTAGCGCTTTGAGAAACCTAGATCTCAAATGTGTGATTCTTTCAATTGAGTGTTATTACATACCGAGGGTGGAATGTCGTCCGGTTTCAACACAGCAAAAGTCATTTATGGATAACGACTCATTATTTTGAGAATACTTTATAGGCAAAAGGCAGCACTGGGTTTGAAAAACCTTAAATTTGACATTATAAGTGTTCTTTTTCTTCTTGTAAAGGAGCTACAGTGTTGGCTCTGGATCTCAGCCAACATGCCTCTCCGTTCCTCAAATTCTGTACTCCAAGTTGGTTGAGATCCTTCTCCACTTATGTGTGCCATCTTTACTTAGGCCGTCCTCAGTCCTAATGGGTCGGATTCGAAGTTTTGTCAGGTGCCTGCAGCCGTGCAGCACATAAAGTTCGTCATTGCATCTTTTCCTTCAGATGCCGTCAACGCAAACAGGACTAAAAATCACTCGCAAAGCTGTCCTCTCGACAAGACAAAGTGTTTCCTGAACCGCTTTTAGCAACGTCCAGATTTCTGCGCCAAAGAGCAGGACTGGCATGATCAAGGAATTGTACAAAGCCATCTTAGTCCTTCGAGGAGAAGGCTCCATTACTCATTTGTCTCTTCGAGGCATTGACAAGACTTATCTTGCGTTCGATTTCGGAATTAAGAAAAACACATGCTTCACGAATTCAACATACAAAGAAGTTTCAAGTTAATGGCCGAAGAAGAGGAAGGCCATGCTAGGAACGAATAAGAAACAGCGAAACCTCCTTGCTTTTTTTACAAAGTTTGATTCCAAGTAAAAGAATAATTCTAAGCAATTTAAAGGTGAGTTGAACACCATCATTTAACACTGTGCAATTTTGGGCATCTGAATTTAAACGTAAGGGCTTAGGAAATAACGAATGTTCAGTACGGCCAAAAACTTCGACGATCACATTGCTTAAATTCACCAAATGGTGTTTACCGAATTGAGGTGAGAGCGGCAGAAGATTTTAGGAATATGTCCACAGAACATGTTTGTTACATATTAAATCAAAAAATAATTCAAGGCAGGAGAAAGCGTTTTCTTATGTTAGAACAAAAACCTGTTCGAATCAAGACGTCCAACGTTCTGTTTGTGCAGTAAATGGAACTGCTGGGGCCGATTGATTGCTGTAGATGCAACCTGAATACGCTTAAAACGAAAATACACTCAAAATAGTGGACTGCAACGGGTGAGCAAAAAAACTGTTTTTTAGATTCATCAAAAAGGAGAAACGGGAAATATTAAGCATCATCACTGGCCAAGCAAAAATGGTTTAAAAAAACGAAAAAGAAAGTGAAATACTATTTCCTGAATCTTGAGTTTCTGTAACACCTCAGAGGTAGCCATGACGAAAGTCCACGAATTACAGTTTCAACTGCTTGACGGACACACGATAAGTATAAAGGTTTCGTTCATTGGAAACGAACCTTAAGAAAGCGTAACGTTAGAGTTTGGGGAACATTTGAAAATTATATTGAACACTTGCAGTATAAGAGCTCAGAAACTTTTTGAAATGTGTCGAGGCAACTGCTAAAACAAAATAACTGTCGAGCAAAGAAAGCAACTCCTTAACCTGAATGTTGTTTTCTTAAAAAAAGCAAAAGAAAAATGAACTTTTTGGCGTGGTATGGCATTTTGAAATATCAGTGATGTACATTCTGGAATTTGACAGTGTGGGTACACAAAACCAAGGAATGTATAAAATCTAACTGAACCATTTAAAAATTGACGAGGTAATAAAATTCCTCCAAATAAACTATAAATGTAGTAAAAGCATAAAGCAGAGGAAGTGCGAAACCATATAAATAAGTTCCCATAGTATGAAAACTATTACAGCGGTGGCCACACATCCAAAAAATATATTCATGGCAGTCTGAATCTTTCCATAATGCATTGGGTATTTGGAAATGAAGTTTGCCCAAGTGTTCTTGAATATCACATTAAAAACAATGAATTCTAAATTTAAAATAGACAAACGCACAACTTGCGATGGAATTTTATCTAGGATAAAAATAACACAGGACGAAACAGAAAAACATGTTTTCGACTTTGAATTCGAAGAAAAAAGGATTTAAAAGGAAAATTCCAGACAAGGCAACGATAGGGGAACGTTCGATTTTAACATGCAACAGTGACTTCCCACACCACTCGTGTGAAGTCCTAACTTTCTTTAAAAGGCAGCTTTCGACCTTCATTCTGTTATTTATGTGGTTTTTTGTGGCAGGAGAGGATTGCACGGTGGGGTGGAAATGCGATACGAAACAGTGCATAAAGGCAAGTTTAAACACAAGAATTGAAGCAGCTGACACGGGCAATGTGGCAGTCTCTATTGAAGACAAAATGCATGAACTTTTGTCAGATGGATCGACATACAGGAGAATTTGAACAGCATTGCAATCAAAGAACAAAGAACTACTTTGGTGGCTGCACAATAACAGATTCATTGACGCAGGACAAAAACAAAGGGAATTTGATATGACTCAAATTGCATATATGGGCTACTGGAAATAAAAAAGAAAAACACACATTTTATGCCTAAAACATTCTCGACAAGTGTTGCAAAAGAGCAACCATTGACCAAAGACCCAAATATATGGACGACATATGTATTTGCGGCAATAGATAGCGAGAAAGTTGATAATTGGTGTCAGCAACTTGTTCGTTGTGGCCAAGATACATCCGAGTGCTATATTAAAATGAAGAAGAGGATGGTAAGGAAGTACATAATTTGCTGTCAGAGCTTAACTAATGTAATGAGAAGCTAGAGTTCACAATATTAAAGAAATGGAGAAACTGTAGTATTTATGGACGTGATGAGCTATAAAGAACTATTCTTGTTATGATTAGCATCGTAAGGACTAAGTATAATTCCAAATAAAAGCGGTGTCGAACTCGGTTAACAAGGGGTTTACGATAAGTGATAAAAACTTCCCCGCCATAAATTAAAAAATCTCAAAACAAATTGTGTAACTTGTACTTTGTAACTTCTTCTCTCACACTCCACTCTGACTCATATTCTAGCCAGCATAAATCGTATGGTTCCGCTTATGTCATCATAAGGCCTGGTCGTATGTAGTACCAGCATATAGCTGGTTAGATAACAAATCCCGAAATACAAAATCCACTAAAATAAATAATATACCTAAAAGAAACACGTCTAAAATGTTTGTTCATTTGGGATTTGAGACATTTCAGTATTTTAGACGTTTCAGGATTCTATTTATTTGTGGGTGCTGCCTCTGGTGCAGTGGGTTGGTGCGTTGACTCACAAGCTCGAGGTTCCAGCTTCGAATGCTCGACTCGACTTATCGCGTATTTTTTCCCGCTACCACCTCATTCGATTTGCTAACAACAACACTCAAAGAGTGGTAATTATCAATAAAAATCTTCTAGAATCTCTCCGTTCGGAGCTCGTATTAAACTGTAGGTCCCCTCTACTCGAGAGAGCAATGCAACATGCACAACACGAGTAGATAGATAAGACAGGAGATGCTTTTTTCGCAAAATGTCGTATTTTGTGATCTCCTAGAAGAATTTGATATAGTTTCATTTTAGTAGTCAATCAAAAATGGAAATCTGTTTCATTAAAATTCTCTAAATTTTTGACTGTTAATGCTTGCGTCACCAAAACATTGGGCTTTTTGAGTATTCCGTTTTCTTCAAATGCTTGATAACTGGTGAAGAATGTTCAGTTTCTTACCAAAGTCTGCTCTCCTTACTTATCGGCCAGCCTAAATTTTTTTTCCTGACTAAAGCGGATTTTACAATGATTGCTCGACAAGAGCGAGGTGCATCTTTAATATAAAAAATATCAAATCAAAAAGGAGTAAATCAGTGGAGGGGGAATAACACAACAAAATCTAAGACTGCTTGTATGCTATATACGCTTAGTCTTATCCCTCGACGACCATGTCGTGCATCGGTTTATGTAAGGCGCGTACACAGAAAATGGCTACTGTAGGAGATAACATGACAGAAATCCACGATCTCGTATTGTGTGAACTTGAGACACTGGATCGGTAGTAGCCAGTACGAGTCAAAAGACTACCAGGATCCACGTCATAACAGTCTTTGAGGTAATATAAGAAACAACAAATCGATTTTTGCGTTCTTTCGTTACCGTCGACGAGAATGTGCAAAATAATAGCACCATGTTCGACTTTGCCATTATTTTGCTTATTACTTTTTCCTATCGTCATGCAAACACATCGTATTTACTGCACAACATTCTTATTCCATTAGTAATAAAACTCATGAATAAGAAAAGTAAAAAGTGCATTCTGAACTTTGTAAAGGCCCGTTATCCGGAATGTCAACGAATTGAATTGTGCAAGATAATAGAATCACGCCATTTTAAAGACCGTTTTCGAAGTGTACACCAGTGTTTTAAGTTTTTTTTGCTTTAAACTATATCTACATATATTATCATAGTTACTAAAAGATAAGATTTCAAAAGTGCAGCATTGTTAGCAAAGTAAAATGGGTCGTGGTGTGCATTGTCGTGTTGAGGAACGAAGCTTAATAAAAAAAATCGCTTTTTGAGGGAAAAAAAAATCAAAATTATAAGTGAAACTGTTGTCTATTTGAACGAATGATCGCAAATGCCAAAAAACCTTCACAAGAAAGAAAAAAGAGGAAGAAAACAGAAAACCCTTCGATGAACACAAATAGTAAGATAAGTCAAACGTATAAAAGAGGAGTTAAATTTACCCGTGGCGACATCAACAATAAGAAGAAGGCTGATAAAGAAGAATTTACCTGCCAGAAGTCCCAGAAGTATCACTCCTGTCAAAAATTAACCTACTAAGATGAACCAAATTTGCGAAAGAACACCTTAACTGGGAACATTCTAAATGGCGCAATGTATGATGGACGGACGAAACCAAAGTAGTTTTATTTGGTACTACTGTGACCAGGATTTTCATTCGGAGGCGAAAAAACCAAAAGTTTTAACCGGAGTGTAGTATCAAGACTGAAACCCTGTTACCTTACACAGAGTGGAATATGCTGCTTAGATGGCTTCTACAGCAAGACTATACGAGCAAACTGGCCAAAGAAGTTTTCCAAAGCAATGGAGTTCAAGTTATGGAGTGGTCGCCTCAGTCTCCGGACCTGAATCCCTTTGAAAACCTTTGGACAGACGTAAATGAAGCAAAACCCAAAAATACAAAACAGCTATAGGATGTTGCATGCAGGTTGCGTGGAAGAATATCCCTGTTCAGTTCTGTCAGGCCTTAATCGGCTTCATATCAAAACGTTTTGAAGCCGTACTTAAAAATAAAGGATATACGACCAAGTACTTACCCAATCTCAAAAATAAAAACAAAAAACTTTATTGTTCCAAAAACTTTTACTTCATATTTATGAGTTTTTGCACTTGGTGGTATTATTTTGCACAATCCGCAACTCGGCGTCATTCCGAATAAGGGGCCTTTTCTAAGTTCAGAATACACGTTTTTCTTATCTTGTTCATGGGTTTTATTACTGATGGAATAAGGTTTCAGTCGTTCACAGACCCCCAGCGAGTGCGCACGTGTTTCGGCTTCGCGAACAAACGTGGGGTGTGATCCAAGTAAGGATCTAAGTACTGCGAAATAAACCCATTGTGTAGCCTAGTGGCTGTGTTCAATTGAAGTGAGTGGTGGAACCCGGGTTCAATTCCCGTGGTAGAAAAAGAAAAAAAAAAACATTTTTTTTTTCATTATTTATATTTAAAGACACATAGTGCGAAAAACAAAAACAAAGCAAAGAACAATGGAAAGTGACGAGCCGGCCGGGCTCCAAAAATCGGGCGCAAAATTACCGGTGGCGGCGACATCATGCCACAACACAAACAGTGAGGACAGCGAACGAGCGGAAAGTCCCACTAACCAGGGAGAGATGGTGCGGAAGAGAAGGAGGAAGCGGCACCCGCAGCCGAATGTTGTTAAACGGCACTCAGCCGCAACCAAGCCGGGCAACAACACTGGCGGAAGCCAACCGGCACCAATGGCAACAACAGCAACAGATGGTGGAGATGACGAAGGCTCCATCATCTATGAGTCGGAGGGAAGGGAGTGTCGCTACTACTCATACGTAGGTAGCGGCAATTCCTACCGATCATTGGCCTCCTTGGAGGCCGAGGACGAGAAGGAGGATAGGAAAGAACTATCTAAGAAGGAGAGGGAGAAGGAGGTGCTGGAAAAACATATCCGAGACCTCCAAGAGAAGCTGAATGCTAGGCGGGCTGCGAAAAAGGCCGCAGAGCAAAAACAACAGCAGCAGGAGCAGGAACAACAACAGCAAAAGCAGCAACAGCAGAAGCTACAACAGCAGAAGCAGCAACAACAACAGCAGCAACAACTACAGCAGCTGCCAAAGAACAACAACAACAGCAGCAGCAGCCTAAAAAGCTGCTACAGTTAAGGCTGGACGAAATGCCGTCCACTTCAAAAGCGGCCCAACGGTTGCAGCAGCAGCAACAACAACAACGGCAGCAGCTAAAGCAGCAGATCCAACAGCAGCTGATGAAGCAGCGACAACAACCACAGCAGCAAAAGCAGCAGCAGCAGAAGCAGCAGCAGCAACAACCACAGCAGCAGAGACAGCAACAACAGCCACAGCAGCAGCAGAAGCTGCAGCAGCAACAACATCAGCAGAAGCAGAAACAGCAACAGCAGGCCGAGCAACGCACAGCCAGGAAGGAGAGATGCCCGCCCATCAACGTCTTCGGCCACTACCAATTTGCATGCTATTAAGTACAGAGCGCCCTTAAGGCAATCAATTAAGTGTTCCTCAATAGAAGATCACAAGAACATTATTAGTAAGCTAACGGCGGCGGAAGCTGAATATTTTTCATTTACACCGAAAGGTGAAAAGTTGCAGACCATGCTCCTTAAGGGCGTGGATCCATCTGCTGATCCGAGGGAGATCCTCGATGAGTTGCGCCAAGTTAAGTGCGACGGCGTCGAGTTCGTGGGGGTTAAGCCCTTCACTATTGCGGCAGCGAGGAGGGAAAGTAGAAATCTTCCTTTCTTCTTGGTGCAGGTTTCCCAAAACAGCAATCTAGAGGGTCTAAAGAAAATTCGTTATTTAGGCTCTCTGGCTGTCAAATGGGAGAAATTAAAAAAGACCAACCACATGCTTCAATGTGCGCGGTGCCAACGCTTTGGGCATGCCGCAGCGAACTGCAATATGGAGTCTCGCTGCGTCAAATGCGCAAAAAGCCACAGAAAAGGGGAATGCCCCTTGGGAGCGGAAAAAGTTGAGAATAGGGCGCAGCTTACGTGTGTGCTCTGTAAGGGCAATGGTCACCCCGCAAACTATCGTGGATGTCCAAAAGCCCAGGAACTCAGGAAATTAATTCAGGCTAAGAGGGCTGAAAAAATGGTAGCAGCGAGGCCCGCTCCTCGTCTTCCAGCTACCACTGTTACGCAGGCTATCTCCTACGCTCAAATGGCATCAGGAAGGAAGCCGGCACAACAGACAGCGCCGACGGTGGATCAGGTCCCTGTGACCAGTCAACCAACGGACAACGTGAATCTTCAGACTGTCATGCTAGCAGTGACGGCAATGAAGGAACAGATGCTTGCTATGCAAGCACAGTTCCAGGGCCAGATGACTGCTATGCAGAAGCAGTTTGAGAAACAGTTCCTCGAACAATCAGCGCGAGTAGACCTTATCTACTCGTCGCTGTTTGTACCTAATGCGCCGATATAATGGCTGCGCTGGTAGCAAGACCCCTTAAGATCCTGGCAGTGAATGTTAATTCGCTGATTAGGATCGAGCGAAAGCTAACTCTGTTCCATTTGCTGCAGACTCATAATCCTGACGTGCTGATGGCTAGCGAAACAAAGCTAAACAGGACGCGCAACCTCAGGTACAAAAACTACCACGTCATTAGGAGAGACCGGCCCCAATCCACTCAAGGAGGCGGGGTTGCACTCTTAATTAAAAAAGACCTTTGTCATAAGGTCATATATAGCAGTGAAGTGCGTAGATTCGCGGTGCTAGAAGCATGCATTGCACGCATCCCTCTCCAAGGTGGAAAGAGGTTGTTTGTAATTGCTGCCTACGCGCCTGATTCTCGGAATCCCCATTTCATGTCAGAGCTCGAGGCTCTTTTCACAAGTCTTCGTTTGAGCTCGGAAGAAAACTATTATATAATCGCCGGGGATTTGAACGCAAAGCACGGCGAATGGGGTAATAGTGTTCCAAATGATAGAGGAAACGCACTCTTAGGGTGGTTGGCACAGCACAATAATGAGTTCAGGGTGGACTTGTTGGCAACCGATAGACCATCGTTTCCAAGAAGCGGGTCCTATCTGGATGTGATGCTCATCGACCGACGACTAACACTACTGGACGTGGAAAGAACCACGAGGAACTGCTTGACCACGGTGGAGTACGACAGTGACCACTGCGGACTTGCCGCGGCAATCCAGTTCCCGAACGAGCTGGAGGAACTAGGGGAATGTGTCCTGACGTACCCTTATGATTACAATAAGGCTCGCTGGCCACGTTTCACTAGGGCCTTATCTAGAGAACTACGTTCGAGTGGAATCAATCCCTCCACAAACAGAAACCTGACGAACGAAGAGGTTGACAGGTACCTCAAACAAATGGACGAAGTAATACGACGAACAATGGACAAAATTATTCCGAAGGTAGCGCAAACCGATGACGGCGACGTCTATCGCAACGCTACCATCGATGCACTTCACGTGCAAAAAAGTAGACTGCTGACAAGACTTAAGCTCTTGTACAGACGGTTTACAGATTCACAGAACGCCGAGGTGCGGTCATTGAAGTCGCAGATCAAAAACCTCCAACAGCTAATCAAAATTCATTACAGCATGGCTGTAAGCTTGCACTGGGGCAACAAAATCTGGGCTGTAAGATCCAACAACCCGGGTATGTTCCCGCAAGTAAATAAGATTTTTCGGAGGAAAGGTCAGAACGACATTCAGGCTGTTAGACTGGAAAGGACGACAGAAAACGCAAACATATTGACATCTGTTGGCATCAATCCAAATGGGGCTGTGCTGGACGACAACTTCTTCATAGTTGAGGATCCCAAGGAGAAGGTTGAAGCAATCGGTGCTGTTTTTCAGAAAGTGTACACGGTCAACGAGTCTCGTAGGCCAAATCACGATTTGGAGAACAGAGCTTTGCTAAACCACTGCTATCTCCAAGAGGAGATAAGTCAATGGCGATCTGAGAACCCAGGTTTTACCAGGTTCAGTGACGAACACATGGCAAATAATGCCGTCGCGGTTGATGGAAACATCTTGATTTCTAAGGAAGATCTCCAGAGCATCTTCAACTCGCTGAAGAAGAAGAAGTCAGTAGGAATAGATGGTATACCGAATATTGTGCTGCGCCATCTACCCTCTGAAGCGGTAGATATTTACGCAACACTGTTTAACAATGCGTTGAGTAATGCCTATTACCCGGCGCATTGGAAAACTGCTGTTGTGCAACCGATCCCTAAACGGGACAAGGACACTTCTATCCCATCAAATCTCCGGTCGATTAGTCTTCTTCCGTGCATAAGCAAAGTTTTTGAGAAGATAGTTATAGACGATTTAAAAAATTGGGTCGAGGAAAAGAAAATTTTACCGGACAACCAGTTCGGATTTAGGGCGGGGCATGATACTATACATGCCGCGTCTAAGCTGGTACCCGACATTCAATGGAATAATTGCAAAAAGCAAGCCACGGGCGCCTTTCTGGTTGACTTGGAGAAGGCCTTCGACACTGTATTGTTAGAAGGACTTTTCCTCAAGTTGGTCAGAAACGGTATTAGTAAACCACTGCTATATATGATCTATGACATGATCACAGAAAGAAAGTTCGTCGTGAAGAATGGCAACGTAACTTCTACCACAGTCTTTAACATAAAAAATGGTCTGCAACAGGGGGCAGTTGGCTCGCCGATTTTGTTCGCGATATTCACTAGCGATCTTATTGGTTCTATGCCGCACCTAATAGCTTACGCCGATGATATCATTGCGTACAGATCAGGTCCGAAGGTCGAAGTAATAAATATCCTCTTGCAACGTGACTTCGAGATAATCCAGCGATTTTACGACGACTGGAAGTTGCAAGTCAACTTCCGGAAGTGTGAAATCATCCTCTTCAGGACACCTCTGTCCAAGGCCTCAGGGGATACAAAGAGAAACTGGCGTAAGTTTCGCATAGTGGATTCGCAAGGACGGCCGTTAGCTGTGAAAAATGTAGTCAGGTATCTTGGCATTTGGTTGGATCAGTACCTATATTTCAACAGACATATAGATGCTGCTCTGACAAAAGCCAAAAAGGCCTTTGCTGTGGCAAGGGGGTTGTTCTACAGCAGCCAACTTGATACCAGAGTGAAGATCATCTGCTACATGGCCCTCATCCGGCCAGTCATGGCGTACGGTTGTCCAGTGTGGTTCAACGTGAGTTCTTCCCAGATGGAAAAGATGAGGGTGTTCGAGAGGCAGTGTCTTCGGGCCTGCCTCCGATTGTATCGAACACCTGAATGCCAGTACAAGAAATTCTATCCCAACGAGGTCTTGTATAACGAGGCAAAGGTGATTAGGATAGATAATTTCATTATTAAGCTGATTCGAAGGCATGTGGCACGGGCTATGACTTCGACTAACAGTCTGATCTTTGGGGCCTACTACCCCAATGAAATGTACCACGAGAGTGTGCGTCTTAACGGCTTCATCCCTCCTGAAGCGTTCCTCTATTTAGATATGAAAGGCCTAATCCAGGATACGGAGGGATGTCCTATTATCTTCCATGTCGTACGTCGAACAGAGGACCGGCGACTCAACTACGAACACACTGTCGCACGCAACCGCGAGGATCTGCTTCGGTTCAGCAGAGCGATCTCTGCTCGAGACAGGAGAGAGTCTGCCAAAGAACGGCAATTTTACTGGTGGTTGCACCGTATTCGGCCTCCGCCGCCGTTGGCTTACCAATGATAGGGGACAGTTGGACATTGTAGTGGCCAACTTACATAGTTTTTAAGGGTAGGGTAGTAGAAAAAAAAAAAAAAAAAAAAAAAAAAAAACAAAAAAAAAAAGGTGCACCGGAGTATAGTCACTATATGTGCACCATATACATGATGCATACGCCCTGGTGCAGGCGTTCGTATTGCGTTACGGACATAGTTTAAGTTACATTTACATACATATTTTCTTAGGTTAGGTTAAATTTTAAGTTAGATTAAGTTAGCTTTAGAAAAAAAAACTGAGATCTTTTAGCCAAGTTTTTTTTAAATTTTCTTGATTTAAATCAAAATAAATAAAATCGGACGCCGAAAGGCATATTAAAATTAAAATTAAGATTAGATTAGCTTAGAGTGCCCGCATAGGGTCAGTAAGTTAGGCTAAGAACATTGTTCACTTAGGTAAGCTAGCTTTAAGTAATTTTGGCTAGTACGTAAGAAAAGAAACTGAAATAAAATGAAAAAAATTGAAAAAAAAAAAAATAAGGTTTTTTGCAGTAAATACGATGTGTTAGCATGACGGTGGGAAAAAGTAATAAGCAAAATAGTGGCAAAGTCGAACATGGTGCTATTATTTTGCACAGTGCTGTAGATCCAGTAGTACACACCAGAGTCTTATCGAAAGAGTAGACTTTTCTCGACGAACAAACATGAACCGGATACGAACGGCGAAAGTTAAGAAGCTTTTTATAGACAATTGGTCCTAAGAAGGTGAATACTGTTCATCGGCTTGGGGCTCTCCTTCACGTGGAGTGATTGACAGTCACAGTTCTCCACTGTTATTGGTCGAATCGAGGCCGAATTACATAAAACATGGCAATATTTGACGAACATAAAAATGATTTTAATCATGACAACCACCGCAACGTACCTCCGTATCCGTCGCCATGGGCAAATTAATCGTATTAGGCTACGACTTGCTCCCCTATCCTATTCTTGACATTTGGCAATGTGTGACTTTTCTCTTGGTTTCAAACTTCAAAACGTCACTCTCCGGGTAGAAATTTGAGCGAAAGCCGATTTTGCAGACCTTCAGAAAATATAGGGTGGGTTATGTTTATTTTGCTAAAAGGAGACTATCAATTACAGTTTGTTTTTTTCTTTGGACAAATGTCTTTCCGACAAACATTGACTTTCCAAAGTCGTCGTAGTCTTTCGGATGGTAATTTAACATTGTAAACTTCCGAAACATTACTTGCAAATAATTGTCACGCTTTTGCTGGCGTTCAATGCGAACACAATTCACAAGCATGTCCAGAGTACCGCATATGTGGGAAATTCAACATTATCCGACAAAAGATGGCGAGTTAGCATATCAACAGAAATAAGTCTTGGTGGCTGTAATAAGTAAGGCTAGTACGGAATATTTGCGATTTTTAATCCTCTTAGCATGTTAAGATCCAATTGACGCGTTGAGAACTACGAGAAGTAAGAAAGTCGTCAGGACAAAAAACTTGACAGAAGTATTGAAAGCGCTAAGGGTGCAGGGAGTTGGTAAAGAGCTGTCGAGACATGGCAGGAAGGCTCTACGAAGTGGAATAACAGAAAGTCAAAAATCAAACCGAACATTGTCGATACTTCTACAGTGATGAATTTAAAAGATGCCATTAGCAGTGGTAAAAGACGCCGTGGCGCAGTGGTAAGTGCATCGACTGCGGCGCAGAAAGTCTGGGTTCGATTCCCGGACGAGACACCTAGCGTTTATTCACGGCACCACCTCTTTCGAGTTGCTGACAACTCTCAAAGAGTATTAATTGTCTATGGAAAGCTTCTCAAATCTCGCGAATAAATGCGATTTCATCAGGTAGGAGACTGTTAATCTGGCTACGTTTGTGAATAGCTCTTGATAAGTAAGAGTCAATGGCAGAGGATTAAGCGGTCTGAAGGAACTTTCTTGATAATATAAGAAGCAACAAATATTTATGGTGAATTGGACCTAAAATCTGCGTAATATTAAAAGCCATCTTGCTACGCCTAAAAGGTCTAATTTATTTGAATATTTTCATTTCCCATTCGTTAAACAACTGTCCTACGGAAAGACGAACTCACCGAAAAGAGGTGTTAAAAGATTGAGATGTTCAAATCAAGAGAAGCACTTCCGGATCAAGACATCTCCCTGGCCCGCATAATCAAGAATTCCTCGCGCAGAAAAAAGGTGTCCGTAGGTCATCCCACCCAATTAGCAACTTCAAAAGCAAGAAGAAATTCTCCCGGGAAATTAATCTCTTCTCAGTCTAAACGCATGTATTTATCCACCATCCTTGGCTCGCAGCAAAATTAATTGGCGTCACATGGAACCGTTCCCACAGCCGGGAATGAAGCAAAAATCGTAATCTCTCCGAGGGATTTACACTTAAATATCCTTAATCATGCCGAAAACAAAAACAAAACCAGCAAAAAAAAATCTACACCCACATGCTAAGCCCCCCTAATCAACCGCAAGCACTGCCAACGAGGCCAGAAAGGGATCTCCGCATTCATGCGCTTCCGTCCTGTCTTATCATGATAAATCTCATGCCTCTTCAAATTTTAATTAATTCCCGTCGCTGTATTCCGAGCACGCACTACAATAAACTGCCAGAACAAAACAAAACAGAAAAACAAAAACAGAAAAAAAAGAACGAAGCAAAACAACGGAAAGTAAACAAATCCCGTGGCCGGTAGGTTCAACAGCAACAACAATCCCTTACCTTCTATGTCTTTCTCCAGATAAATTTTCTCAGAATGTGCCAACTTCGTCTCCTTCAAATCATCCCCCGTCAGGTGCGGGTGATGCTGTTTCTGCTGCTGATGATGATGTAGTCCACTCCCCCTGTTGCCTGTGCCGACCCCACCAACGCCGCCCATAGTCATCCCGTTCTCCATGATTTTAACTGCCGCATATTTATCCCCATTCGTTGCTGGGTGCTGGCCTATTGTTGACCCACCGCCGCTGCCCACCACGGTGGTGGCGCCCTTCTTTTGGTGAATCAAATGCCCGTCCCCGTGCAGGTGGTGGTGATGTAAATGGTGTTGGCCCACAGTTGTCTCGCTACCTGTCGCCGTGGCTGTTGTCGTCGTCATGCCCAGTGCGCCGCCATGGCTGTGGAAGTGATGCTGCTGCTGCTGTAAATTTATCGCCTTGAACCGCTTGTAAATGCAACACGTGACCATCGCCAGAAATACGGAGGCGGACAACAGCCCCAGTGCCATTAAGCAAATAACAATGATCAAATTGCTCTGGAGCAGCAAATCCTTCTGAGATTGCTTCTGCACGAGCAGACTCATCTGTACGGCGTCCTTGCCGCCAGCGTTCTCCGCGAGGCAAGTATAAATGCCCTCATCACTTTTCTCCGCTCCAAGGATGGTCAGGCGGGAAATGAAGATATCGCGGCCGAATTCTTTCTCGGAGTTGTGCTCCTCGCGTAGCAGTTGAATGTGAACCCGCGCCGGATTGTTGCCGTTACTGCCGCTGGTGTACATCTGTTTGTTGTAGTCCCAAGCGATCAGGGTATTCGGTGAGGCATGCACACGACAAATCAGCGTCACATTCTCCTTGGAAGTATTAATGGATGCTCCCCGCGACGGGTAAATAATCTTGGGCTTGCAAGCAAAGGCCTCCGGTTGGTCCTCGATCCAGAGCATTCCACGCAAGTGGGCGGGGTAGTAGCACGCCGTTGGCGGTGTGTACAGATTGCGCCGAAAGGCAAAGTCTCGGAACAATTGTAGCTCGCAAGTGCAGTTCCATGGGTTGAGCTCGAGTGAGAGGCTGGTGAGCCGGGGAAGGCTCTCAAAGGACTCCTTGCGCAGAAAACTGAGACGATTCCCGCTCAGATAAATCTGTGACAGCAGCGGGACGTTCACGAACACCGCCGTTCCCACGTGTGAAATTCGATTATCCTTAAGTTCCACCTTGTGAAGGTACTTGAGGTTCTGGAAGATGCCATCGTCCAGTGACTCGAGGAGGTTTCCGTTCAGAACCAGCGCCCTTACTTTGACGAGGTTCCCAAAGACATTGGGCTGCAGACGACGAAGGAGGTTGTTGGACAAATCCAGTTCTATGAGAATTTCCAGTGATCTCAGTGCAAGCGGCTCCAGATTCTCCAGAGAGCAGTTCCTCACAAACAACTTGTGAAGGTTCTGCAAGTCGGCTGTGAAGAAGGCATTTTCTTCCAGGTATGTTATCTTGTTAAACGACAGGTCAAGGACTTGCAGCTCAGAGCTCAGGTTCTCCGGCACAGAGCTGATATTCAGGTTCTTGCAATCGGCCGTCTTCTTCCCAGAATTCCACTTGCACTTGCAGTCACCACAGTTCATCAGCCAGTCACCGCTTACATACACGACTTTCGACGTAAGAATCATAAGGACGTGCAATGTTGCTACGTAACCGCAAAAGAGAAATTGTTCTGAGGAGACGCGCATCTTCGGATTCATTCTAGGCGTTATACAGCTTCAACTTCTTCTTGATGCGCCCCGCTATGCTGCCGCCACAGTCCCAACCGCCAGCATTTTTGAAGGGCGACGCGTGGTATGCGTTTACGTCAGATCGTCTGTTGCGCTGTCGTTTTCTTCTTTATGAGTGTTTTCTTCTGCTCCGGCGGTGTGGATGCGAAAGACTTTCGACTTTTCTCGGTTTTACGACAGCATATGGCACATGTTGGCGTCGGCACTGCTTATCCTGTCATTTTTCATCGTTCTGTGCATCCGTGGGCAAAGGAGATTTTTCTGTTTCTGCAATGAAAAAGGAAAGAAGGTCACAAACATATCCGAACACAAGCGCACAGGGATGGGGAAAATCGAATTTGACATTAAATAAGAATTTTTTGAAAGGTTCCACTTCTTGTCGGTGGCGTGTCTTCCCCCTTCATCTGGCGGGCGCAGCTAATGGCCGAGGGTGGCTGAGAAGGGCTCGAGATCAATGCTGCCACTTTTATGGCGTGATGCAGAAGTTTAATGAACAATCCGGGCTTGTGTGGTGTAGGGAGCGGGATGTTTTATATGGCATTGCCGCCATTAAAGGGACGGAAATGGTTTTCTATTGTTTTCGAGGAATAAATATACAATGCTCATGTTCGGGAAGAAGCGAACTGCCGGCGTGTTGCGGTGGCCATAGAACTGACAGTTCAGAATATATAAAAACCACTTTACCAGCCGGCGGGGAATGGTGGCGGTGGCGGATGCTGGTGACTGGCGCAACAAGAATGGATAAAAGGACGGAAACGAATCCGTGTTTACGATCATGACCATTAGAGGAGCTGTGCTTCGTAATAGTTTTGTTTTTGTGATACTTTTCCCCTACTTCCAATGTCCCCAGATCCCGGCTGTGAAGTGGAGGGGTAGTGTGGGACGCCCACGGTCCGTGTGCCACAGTAACGTCCTAGTTTCAGCGTCAATATTTGAAGAGAAGGACCGAACGGACAATTTTTGTTTGTTTCAATTTTTAATCCTCGAAGTTTCGTCGTAAATTGCTTGTACGTGGTGCAGAATTGACCATGATGAGTTTGTAATTGAATTGGTTGCTCAGTTGAAATTCAATTTGAGCGAGAGATTGCAGTTTGTGGGTCGATCTGAAACCATATCCTAAATGAGTGGTGGGCTGAGGGTGCTTTTATGCTGTATCGTTGGGAATAACCGTGTGCAGTACTCTCCTAAGTGTTGTCCGGTTTATTTTTCGTTGATTAATTGAACAAGTTGAAACTTACTTGGGACGGAAAACTTTTGCATCACACATCCACTGACTGTGGAATTAGTTGGTTTAGTTTGCGTGAGTGAGTTAGTGCAAGTATGCTTCGTGAAATTGTTTCTGTTAGAATTAAAAACCTATCAATGTTCACCACAGACTCATGCAGCTGGTGTGGTTTTCTAATTGGTTTACCTTTAAAATTCATTTAAAACGGTTAATCTAAGAGGAAGCAACAAATTTTGGGCACGGCTATACAAGGAAAACTTTCAAAGATGGCGTAATGCATGACGAAATGGTCAATATGATGCACTGTAACAGTATCGCAATTCCATTTATCCTAACAAAATAAAGGAAATTTAAACCAAAGTGTACAGTCCGATTTTAAGTCGATGATCGTAACTAAAGAAAAACGATTAGTTGGGGGCTTTACAATGAAATATTTAAGCTGAGACAGTTATTCATTTTGTGGTTTCGAGTTGATAGCCAAGCCATTTGACAGCTTTTATACTCAGACGTACTTGACATGTCGCAAAAGTAGCTAAATCTTTGCCATTTACAACAAAGTACCGCCCGCCTATTGATCAACGCGGAAAATAACTAAAGCTTACTACAAAAGTGGTGAGCCAGACTGCAAATTTTTGGGTATTATGTGATGATACAGTTTTCATAATCGACTGACTTTGCAAGCAATCTGTAAAATTATGAAGGTATATATATATTTAGGCTACAGGAGGTCAGGTACTCCTGGAACTTGTTCCAGCCTGACAGTGTGACAGTCCCCCGTGTGGGAGTATCGTGGTGGCTGCGGGTTAAAGCTGAATTTCGGGGGCAGTGTGGAGGGTAGTGTAATGTGTTGAGTGCTCGAAATCAGTTTGTTAACCACGACTTATGTCAGGTGCTTAGGGGACTTTCCTGGCTCATATAAGAGTTGCGTTCTCAACCACGTGATATGACCCAGGTAATGTTACATCTTTAAGAAAGGCCTCGCCCCTACCAAGGTTTCCTTCAAGTACGAGGTGCTTGGGTAATTAAAGTGTGTATTGTAGGGAAAATTAACTCTGTGGTATATAGAAGTCAAAGGAAGTGATCATGTTAATGTTTTTCAAGAGAATCGGTTTGGTCAATGGGGATCTAAGTTTTCGGCGGAGGTAGTATTTTGCTTAAATGCATTAGAGACTCAACCACCGTCGTAATATTGTTGTCCTCTCTAAGTCCCACACACGGTAATATGGCTTATTTGACTAGCCTACCTTCCAAGATTTTCGAGGTTAGAAAACCTTATTCGTTAGACAGATGTCAGATTGCAGATATTTGTACCTCTCTGATAGGTGTTGAGCACTACAATTCGATGTGGACCTGAGACTCACTTGTGGGTGCCATCTCAGACGAAGTCGGCATTAGAACATAAGTCCATAAACCCATCGAGAGCACGCCGAATTTCCGTCTGGGATAATGTGAGAACAATAAAGTCACCTAAGTCAATGATGACTTACCTTCAAATCAAACAAACAACTCGGCTGCAACATCCAGTCCAGATATATAATGAAAAGGGGAGACGACAAGACATACCCTTCTCGAAGCCTTACTCCCACGGTAAAAGTTATTGATTTACTGCCGATTACCTGAACACAGTTGCTACAGTTGGTTTAAAGAGATTGTATGACAGGAACAAACAATCTTATAATTTTCTACAACGCCCTAGAGTTTACCTCAAGCGACTTGCTCGTTCGCCAGTTCTACAAAACAACTGTAGATCGATTAGGCTCCCATACCTCCTTCCGTTAGATTCTTAGAGTGAAAAGCTGGGCGGTTGTGTTTCTGCTAATACGAAAACTGCATTGTTTAACCCCAAACTGGAACCAACCATAGCTATTGAACTCTGGAGCTGAATACCCTGGAGATTTAATCAAAAGGTGTCTCCACCTTCCCAAGCCACCGTTATGACACCAAAGAGGCACAAAACTCCCCCTTAATCCATCGCTTGAAGCCTTTCTGGCCGAATTTCATCCACACCGGCAGACTTGCCAACGTTTAGCGATTTAATGGCCAAAATGCCTTCCTTCACCTATTCTCCGTCCTTATATAAAATTAATTTAAGTTCATTGATGAGTACCAACACAACAAAGTACGATGTGTTGGGTAATATTGCGAAAAATAAATGTCAAACAAACGCCACCACATTTGCGTAGTATTAGCAGCAACCCCTGCAAAGGATGTTGAGCGATTGCGTCACTGAGTCCTCTTGTCATGAACACTATTTTTTGGCTGAGAGGTGCATATTGTTTAGCAGGGGTAAGATAAAAGATTAAATAAGTTGTGTTATTATTTATTAGATGTGACAATTGTCGGGTCTTCAAAAATTCTTCTTTTACAATCCGGGGTGGACCAGGGCCTTAACCAAATGCCTCTGCAGCTAGCACGATCGCTAGGCAGCTGCCTAAAATTGCGCACTCCAAGTTGGTTTAGGTCCGTCTTCAATTGTATGCGCCATCTCAACCTGGACATTCCTTTGCTGCGTTGTCCCAATGGCTCGGATTCGAAGACTTTTCGGGCCAGAGCAGTGGTTTCCATACGCTCTGCAGAGTTAAGCTACCTTAAGCGTTGCGTCCTAAAACGCTTAACCAGGCACATGCCGTCGTACAGCATTGAATCTATCTTCCAGATTTCATCAACGCAAACAGGACCAAAAGTTGCACAGAACTTTTCTCTAAAAAAGACTTAGGGCTTCCTCATCCCCTTTAAGTAGCGTCCAAGTTTCTGCCCCGTAAACGAGGACCAGGATGATGGAGCTGTTGTACAAAGCCGCTTTTAGTCCTTTGCGGAAGGACTCTATTGCTCAATTGACTCTTGGGCTCAAAAAAACATTCCATTTTAAATGCTGACCTTCGATGCATCTTAAAATTTCTTTTGTCCTGAGATAGTGAGTGTCAGGATAGATTTACAAATGCAAAGAAAGGAAAAAGGCTAAAATGAGGCATGAAGGATGAAAAAATAGTTTGCGGAAGTTAGCCTCTACTAATAGCGAGTTATCAAAGATCTTTGGACTACATGAGAAGTTCCCAAAATACACCTGTTCACAGCCACCTTCGGCAGGAAATTCATTCAATACATAAATTGCGATAAATGTTGTTTTTGATTTAATTTTAAATTCAACCTTAATTTGTTTTCACCATTTTTGAGTTTCCCAAGCTTCTAAAAAAGGCGCTCAAATTGATGGCTTTTCTTTAAGCTCCAACAATTTCCTATTTCCCCCTATATGGAGGCTTTAAAATTCGCAAACTTATTTTCATAAATATACAAGGTACTTCAAGAATTGAAGAATCCTCAAAAGCAACCCCAAGTAGAGCACCAGAAGAAGAAGACTGACCATCAAGGAGAAACAGAAAAATTTGAAATTATTATTAATCTGATCTGGCTTACAACGTAATTGCACAATGCAGCAATTTGAAGCAATTTTCACTGGTTCACGCTCTGAACTGTGCGCCTAATTAAATATTTTGAAGAACGTTTTAAGTTGTGTGTACCAACAGCACTAAGTAGTTCAAAATGGCAAACACGTAATTAATCTTGCACGCGACACCTACACAGAAAACTTACCTGCGACGGGAAATTAATTAGAAGCGATTTTATGCCAGCAACGAGAGCCTACTTTGGACATGTTGTTGCCTCCCCAGTTGGGCAAGAAAACGAGGTAATTAGCGCTATATGTTAATTTCTATCCTGTGCTTTCTCTCCTTTCGTCCACAAGTGCTTGAGGACGGGCGTATTTTTTGTTCCGTCTTCGTCCTTATTGTCATGTTGGTGTTCGTTAATGCGTCGTTGCCGCCGTCGACATTGTCGCCGTATCAGTTAGCGTATAGTTGTGCTGTGTGAATGAACCATGAATCTCTGGCAGGAGTGAAAAGACTAAATTATGTGTAAAATACGCAGGGAGAATATCCTGTAGGAAATGAGGTAGTTAAGGTTTTGATTTTAATAACACGTAATTATGTGCCAAGATATTTATGCTCTGGAAGAATGTTAAGTGACGTGTTGGGCTCGAGTTTGCGAAGAGGCCAACAAGAAAGCACCAGTTGTGCAAATATTTTATGAGCCAGGAAATTTACTTATTAAATATAAAAGAATAAACAACAGAGAAAGGTCTGGCTTGGATAAAGGGATCGTCCTCGTTTTAGACATCCGTATTTACAGTGTGTGGGGGAGAGATAAGTAACTCCTACATAGGAAAATTTCGGGGACGACTATCAAAAACGAGGTTGCCTGTGGAGACACGTGCTGTTCGTTGGGTTTCTGAAAATCATTAAATATTGACGTGCGGCACACTCACAATGGGTTGATAGCAGGTCATTTCATTATGCACTTAGGGATGTGTTGTTGGCTGTTATTTGTTTCCTTTCCCGGAGTTCGGGTAATTTTCCCCACAAAACGATTAGGCCTTAGTAGAAAGTTATCCAATACCCCACTGCATAAATAAGTAAATTTATTTACACATGCTTATACTTTTAAATTGCCTTCGCTGCAGAGAATGTTTTCGCCTTAATTTCCGCTTCATTGCGGCTGACGGCTTCGAGTGAAATATCTCCGAAATAAATTTCGGTTTCGCTTCGACCTCGCATTTGGCATTCAAGGCAGTAGTTGAGATGATTTATTTCGCAAGAAAATTTTGGTTTTGCTTCGACCTCACAAAAGTTTTGATGAGCTAAACTTTTACTTTGAAGTGCGAGTTAACAGCTGTGAAAATGAGCTGTAAATAGACGAAGGAAATTGGTTGAGGGAGAGAAGTGTTAGAGCAATTCGGATGTGGGGGCGATCTCTGCATTGTATCTTGTTACATATTGCTTGAAGTTCCCTTTTACTTCTGCAAATGCTTCTTGCAAAATAATTTTTGACCCAGCGTTGAATACTCAACTTTCTTTTCAAAACGTACATAGCATAGTGATGGTAGTAGCAACTGCTTTCGATGCCATGATGCAATACATTCGTAAATTTGTATAATAATAGTATAGTACAGTATATAAAATAATTGTATTAGGAAAAAGGACGGCCACTGACGAAGAGTGAGAGTACGATGTCATTGATATAGGGTCATTCATTTTCCGGTTTGGAAAGGAAAGATTACAAAAGTACATGCATCGACATATTTTTGATGGAATGGTCGATAACTAACGAATGGTTACGTAAGAAAGATACACAATATGCAATTTTTGAAAGGTTGTTTTCAGCCCTTTTTTCATGATTAAGGTAGTTCTGAGATCTTCAATGAACGACAATATTCCCGAAAATACTTACTTTTTAAGAGAATGACAATGGGGAGTGTTGTCTACGCTGTGGGGACACCATGTAAGTCAGCTGACCGTGATTACATAAATCCGGATTAGCTATAGAAGATAATTTATAGAAATTGGTAAAATTTCTCTTTGGGTAGGTAATTACTACTCGTGACTCCTAACTTTTATACCCAATACAAAAATGAGATTCTATGCTCCGTTGAAGGTGTACGAACTCCAAGTCTGTTTTCCCTTCTGCATACGGGGCTCATCATCAAAAAATGACTTCTCTTTTCTTCAGGAGTATTCTTCGCCTGAACGCCCCATTAAATCACTTGAGGTCTCAAAAAACGCGGAATTAACGTGTAACTCCACGGAGAAATAAACACACTTTGGGATGCTGATAGAATTCAGCCCATGCCATAGGTGCTTCCTAAGCAATGTAATTGTGTACTCCCACTTGCTAATGATAGTTAAGTAAATACATTTTTAAAGACCCCAGTAAAAGTCAAGTATAGAAAATTTGGGAAAACGGGAGATACTCTCACTGCTGTACTATTTCCTCTTGATCTCCCCAAGATTGATAGAGCAGCCTGCTGGCGCTTTAGATGTCGTTATAAACATCAATCAATCGATAAAGCACTGTGGAAAATATAGCACCATATTCGACTTTGCCACTATTTTACTAATAACTTTTTCCTACCGTCACGCAAACACATCATATTTACTGCTCAACATTCTTATTCCATCAGTAATAAGACCCATAAGCAAGATACGAAAAAAAGTGCATTTTAAAGAAAAGACCTCTTATTCGGAATGACACCGAATTTCGAAATGTGCAAAATAATAGCACCAAGTGCAAAAAGTAAAAGTCAATGGAAGAGTGAAGTTTTTTGTTTTAATTTTTGGTATTGGGTAAGTTCTTGGTCATGTATCCTTTATTTTAAAGGACGGCTTCATAGCGTTGTGGCATGGAGTCGATTAAGGCCTGACAGCACTGAAGAGGGATATTCTTCCACGCAACATGCACAACATCCCACAGCTGACCGGATTTAAGTCACAGCACGGGTCGAAGGTATAGAGGGAGAGAGGGAGAGGATGTACCGGTGCACATTGGTCTTAAATATCTGTGGGTTGTAATGAGAGGGGAATATTGAGCTGGGAAAGAACGAGTCTCTATACATAACTGTACGTCCGAAGATGGGCTTAAGGGTGAACTGATGGGCATTCCTTGCGAGGCGGGTATATTCAGCTGGCTAATTTGTTTGAGCATTTCTTATTGAACTAGCGTTAAAACAGTGACAGAGACGCGACATTACGTCGGTGTTCTAGCGAGTCAATCGACTTCGCAATATTGTTATCTCTTATAAGTTTTATCGGTTGCTTTTGGATTCCATCCAGTAGGTGTAGGGAGGTATTGGGAGCACCTGACTAGGTAGGAGCGTTATACTCGAGCTTAGGACGGATGTACGCCTTGTAAATTGTAGCCCGATCAGAGGGGGTAAAGTATTTTTTGCATCGTTTCAGGAAACCTAGACATTTCGCAGCATTTTTGGCGACCTGAAGTATGTGATCGTTCCAACTAAGTGTTGAGTTGATACACATACCCAGGATGGAAAGTTTTTCGTTTTCAACAACGCAGGCGCCGTCCATGGATAACGGAATTTAATGTGCTTAACATACGCTGCCGTTACAAGTCTACGGCCAAAGTACAGGGACGTGAGCCAAGGAACGAATATGAGAAGCTGAGGGTACTGTCATCAGCGAAGGAGTGAATAGTATTAGAAGTAGCAGACAAGAGATCATTTATGAAAATGAGAAAGACTGTCGGAGACAGAACGGAGCCCTGGGGAACACCAGCATTAATATGGTATATCAGACTTAAACCCATCCAGCACGACTTGTATTGAACGGTTCAAAAGGTAATTTCTAATCCATTGAAGAAGAGACTTTTCGATTCCATAGGCACGCATTTTCGACAAGAGAGCAAAGATTGGTTCCACTTTTCGGTGAGATATGCCATCAGATCACCAGTGGACCTGTTGCTGCGGAAGCCGTACTACCGGAAACCTTGGAAAGAAGGGACGTAAGTGCTATGGGTCAGTAGGAGGTGGGTGACGAAGATTCCCCTTTTTTAGGGACGGGTTGTACAAATGCTGTTTTCCACTTACTCGGAAAGAGCCCTAAAGAGTAGGACAGATGGAAAAGAAGAACTGGGGGTATACCATCCGGGCCAGCGGATTTGTGCACGTTTAGATCTTTGAGGACTCTGCTGTTTTGTACTTTTGGGTTTTGCTTCATATACAGCTTTCTTTACATCTGTCCAAAGGTTTTCAATGGGATTCAGGTCCGGAGACTGAGGCGGCCTCTCCATACTTTGAACTCCATTGTTTTGGAAAAATTTCTCGGCCAGTTTGCTTGTATGTTCTGGGTTATTGTCTTGCTGTAGCATACATCCAAGTGGCATATTTCGCTCTGTGTAAGGTAGCAGGGTTTCCCTCATTATGCGGACGTAAACTCCGGCGGTCGTCATCGGTGTTATCAAAAAAAATGGGACCAAAATGGAAAAATTATTTAATTTTTGCTCCTTTGTGCTTTACAGTCTTGATAGTTCACTCCGGTTGAAACTCTTGGTTTTTTCGCCTGCCCAGAAATGTCCTGGTCCCAGGAGTAACAAATAAAACTATTTTGGATTCGTCCCTCCATCATACATTGTGCCATTTAGTAGGTTCTCAGTTCAGGTGTTCTTTCACAAATTAAGTTGGTTTTAGTGGATTGATTTGTGAAAATAGTGGTAATTTTCTGGGATTTCTGGCAGGTAAATTCTTCTTTATCAACTTTGTTCTTATTGTTAATGATGCCACGGGTAGATTTCATAAACGGGTTAATTTTGACTGAATCCTCTATTAATCGTTCATCGGCGGGGGTTAGTTTCGGTTCTCTTCCTTTTGAACATATTTTTTGGAATTTGGGATCATTTTGCTTGAAAACTCAACAATTTCACTTCTAAATTTGTAAGTTTTTTAAAGTATTTTTTATAAAGGCACGTTTCTCGGGAGTACAATGAAACCCACCATTTTACTTTCCTAACAACGCTGCAGTTTTGAAATATTATCTTTTAGTAACTACAATATGTGTCGATATAGTTTCAATTAAAAAAAAAAAGAAAAATCGAAACACTGGTGTACACTTCGAAAACGCTCTTCAGAATGATGTGGTGTTATTATTTTGCACAATTTAAATTCGGTGTCATTTCGGATAACAGGCTTTTTCTACGTTCAGAATGCACTTTTTTCTCATTTTCTTTATGGGTTTTATGACTGATGTAATAGAGATGTTGTGCAATGAATATGAGACGCGACAAAGTTGAACATGGTCCTATTATTTTGCATAGTGCTGTATATGAAATCAACTTAAGTATAGACAGCATGGCCTTTCGTGTCATGTTTGAGAAGCTGTTCTCTGCCAACATACCTACTAGGTCGAACCAGGTTTCTCAGAGACTGGAAGAACCTAAGTGTTTCCTCAAAATAACTAGTATTTTCCACTATACTAACATATCACTCGGTTGCAGTAGTTAATCGCCGAGATTAGATGCGACAGTGCAGGTTAAACCCAATGTTAAGCAGCTACTTCTTGAAATAGAAAGGGCTTCGTTTCGTTGGTGTGGCCACGTTGTACGGATGTCCTCTTCATCAATACTTCTGAGGCGTGCCTGAGATGCGATTCCATCAGGTGGGCGATTAATCGGTTGACCCACAGTGAGATAGTTGAATCAAGTCGATAAATACGCCTGGTTGTGCTTGGGAATAGCAGCTGATGAGCAAGGGTCAATGGCGGAGGATCGAGCGGCTTAGCTTTTACTTGAACATGCGAGTTAACGAAGATGATGACCAACACATCAATTTTTATCATATTAGCTTCTGATTAAAACTTATGTCGAATTTCAACCTTAAGCAAGCGTACGTCACAAAAATGATTCATTGATTTTTTTCCGCGCAAAATAATTGCACAATTTCATGGAACGAATTTAAGTCGTCCTTGTGCGTACGTAATGTATTTTTAGCATCGTCTCAGTAGCACAGTGTCTTCAAGAGCTCCCGCCCTGAAATAAAAATGCATTTCCCATCGCATACATTACACAACATTTTGTGAAAAAAAAGAAACATCAACAAGTTCTTTCATACACCCTCAAACTTAAAAGCCCTCTGTTCCGCCATGTGCACACATAATTTCACCTCTTACCAATCATTTAATGATGCATTTACCGTAATTCTCGTGTATAATTGCTGTCGCTTGTAATGGATCCATCATTACCACTGCGTCCTCGGTCGTATACGAAACATTTAACTTTTAACAAAAATCAATAAAATTCAACACGCCAGCGGGAACGTTATGCCTTTGACAAGTTCCATTTCATATGTCATCATCCTGCGGATGGTACAGCGAATTGAAAACGTAACTCACGTTGTGCTTGTTATTATATCATTTCGAGATTGAACGTTTTATCATTACTTTCAACGCAGTTGTTTGGTTTACGGATGCGAATTTGTCAAGCGCCTTAGGAGGAAAGTTGAGCGCTGATGCAGGGATAATCGTTCGTACATTATCAAGGGACGTTGACTTTTGTGTAGTGGACTTGTCTGTTAACGCTTTAGCCTTGTAATGTCTGGATTTTGCTTTGAAATTCAATTAGGGGATTCTATTGAGTACGATAAATAAGAAAAAAACAAAAAATGAGTTACTGAAGCGATGAGTTGGAGAGCACGGGTAGTAGCATAAGAGTGTTTGATGTGGAAGAAATCCATAAGGTTCTTGGCCTAAATATTGGTAAAAAAAATACCCGTTTTTACGGATATAAGTATTGTTTCTTTGCCTTTGTATACAATAATAATAATAATTGAGTGGCACTACAGCCCAAAACGGCCCAGGGCCTAGCTCCTATAACAACTGCTCGTGTTGTGCGTGCAACTATTCTCTCACGAGTAGAATGGACCTAGAGTTTTTTGCCTACTCCGAACGACGAGATTTGAGAAGTTTTTCATAGACAATTGATACTCTTTTAGTGTTGTCAGCAGCTCGACAGAGGTGGTGCCGTGAAAAAATGCGAGGTGTCTAGTCCGGGAATCGAACCCAGACTTTCTGCGTGGCGGTCGATGCACTTAAAACTACGCCACGAAGACCACGTATACAGCGTCCGATAATCTTCCTGCCCCGAAGAAAGCGTATATCCGCCTATATCAGGCGGATATTTTCAAAGACACAAAATACTGTCGCAGTTCTATTGCGTCGATTCGACATGGGATCATAAAAAACGGAGCATTTTGACGAAGAAAAAATTTTATAGCAACAATAAATTCAATTGAAAAAATCTGCTCTAAAGAAATAAAAAATTTAGTCTTAAAAGTCTACCACTTTTTGCTTCGTTCCTCACATAGGGAGGGATCGGATGAAATGAACATTTGATGAAAAACATCTTCATTTGCCATCGGACGACTTCTCTTATTTCGACAGTACCTATAATTACTATTTTGACGTTTCTTTATTTTGACTTCCCTCCGAAAATTGTCCCATGGCCAACGGTCCGTGGAACAGAATTGAATGCATTGTTGCTAGCGTATAACTTGCTGTCAAACAGTGTTCTGAACATAAGCTCCAAAGTTTTTTCCTTGCCAATCCTATAATTAACCAATATTGCCTCCACTATGAAATATTTTAACCAGAGATATGACGACTTTGAATTTTATTTGGCACCACATTCTTTCACTTATCATAAAACTGTCACTGTCATTCAGGAAACTCAACAGTGTTTACAGATTATAATTTTTTTTAAGGAAATTCGGAGTCGGTGACCTTAACTTTAGGAGCGTTTTATCCAACTCTCGTCCTAGTTCACAGACAATAAGGACTTTAATGCAAAAATTTGAGTCTACATAATCCTTGGGTGACGTTGTCCTGTCAGTGAGACAACGGGTTTGTCAAGTATCGAAAATATCGCTGGCCCTCAGGAGTCTGTAACAAATGATTAAAATCAGTCAATTCTACGGTGTTCTCAAGAATTGGGCATCGCTCAGATCACATAATGACTTATTTTGTATAAGAATCTTGGTTTACACCCTTACAAGATCAAATTGACTCAAAATTGAAGCCGATGGACGATTTGAAGTGGCGTACATTCTCTAATTGGGTTCAGGCAAGATTCGTCAAGATGATGAATTTTATTAGAAAATCATTTTCAGTAACGGAGCTCATTTTTGACTCAATGGGTTCAAGATCATCGACTTAAACGCAAAGGTACTAGGTTCGATTCCCGAGCTGAACACCTCGAATTTTTCACATCACCACCACTTTCGAGTTGCTGCCAACACTCAAACAGTACTAAATGTCCGTTCGGAGTCGGCAAAAAACTGTAGGTGCCCTCTACTTATGAGAGACACACATCACGAGCAGTTGCTTAAGAAGCTAGAACCTGGTCTCTTATGGGCTGCAGTACCACTCAATGACTGTGATGATGATGATGATTCATCAATAAGCCAAATATGCTTTATTGGTCGAGAGAAAATCCACATGTGCTTCGTGAATCACCACTTCATCCACAAAAAAATAACTGTTTGGCGTGGTTTGCATGCCGGTAGCCCTATTTCTTCCTATTTCAGCGTTACCGCTTAATGATAACGAATGGCCTGAATTGGAGAGCATATGATTTCAATATGATGGTACCACAGCCACACGTTAAAATCGATTTGTTGAAGAGTAAGTATGGTGAGTGTGTTATCTTAAGCAATAGTTAAGTTGATCCAGTTGGTTGCCTGGTTCGTGTGGTTTAACGCAGCCGCTTGACTTTTCTGTGGAGCTTTATTAAATCATTGGTTAATGCCAATAAGCAGAAAACGTTGAAAGACAACGTTGAACGCGAAATAACGGCGGATTTGGCGAAATTTGTGGTAGAGTTGTTAAAAATTGGATCCAACGAATCGACTGCTGCAAAGATGCCCGGGGTGGCCATATAAACGAAGTCGAGTTCCTTTGATAAATGTTTTCATTGTACTTTAAGCGTTTGTGTATTATTTAAAAATGAAAAGTTGTCAAGTCGTTATTCAAAAAACGCCTTATAGCCAACGTTTTCTGTTCCAAATCGTTTCCATTGCTTGTACTCAGTTCGATTCTTCGACACCCTTTTTATATGTTTTTATTATTCTCCAAGCTTCTATATGCACATTGTACTTGTACGATATTTAGTTTTCAAAACTTCATATTTCGCTGAGGTTTTTGAGTTTTAAATATTTTTTTACGAAAATAACCACAACGCGTTTAAACTTAAAACTTACACAAAATTTAACTTTTAATATAGGTTTTCTATCTTTTTTTTGATTCAAATGTTCAAAATATTACTTTTCATGTGCACACCCTATTAACAATTGAAAAATCCATATTTTTTCCACAGTAACAGGCTGTTTTCTCAATTTGTATTACAACAACCAGGTATGCGTTTTATGACACCGTTACGTTAGTGAGATACTGTAAAAAAAATTCTCCGACACTGCTTAACTTTAGGCAAGGAGAACACATGCGTTTTTTTCATCGGTCGCCAAAAAATAAGACCGTGCCCGCACTTGTTGTTTTCTCTCGCACCATTTTTCGAACGTTAAAAATATAACACACAGTTTTTAATGCGCGCAAGTGCTCTATGATTCATGATAATCCATGTACCCCTTTAAACTTGTGACAAAAAATGGGGCTTGCTGCATTTATTTAATCGCTGCGATTAATTATTCGCATATTCATGTATTAAACAAAACATTTCATTTTTTGCAACTAAATTATGATCGGATAAAAAATCGCAAGTGCGTGTTCACCCACATCCTGTCGCCATAAAAGCGTTTTTAGTGGTAGCGATTTAAATCGCAAGTTTATTTTGCGACAAAAAAATTGGACAAATCGCAGACGTTTAATCTTTGCAAATTTTGTCATGTGAAGAAAATTGAAAAGTTGTGTGCTCTCCTTTTGGCGACTGAAAAGTCGTGCGACGAAAAACACGTGGGTGCGTCTTACTTGTATCAACTGCCGCATCGACTTCATCCACCCAAACCTATAATATAGTTAATCGTCGGTCAGAAACTTGAGTGGAGTGCCTTTGCCTTCAAAAACCGTATTATCAGATGGATTAAAGAAGTTGCTGAATCTGATGTTGTTGAACCACAGCTAGGTCAAGTGTTCCCAGAAAAAGAAGACTTTTTGAAAAAATGATCGCTTTTGTGTTGAAGGTGTATACATTTTGGACCACCTTCCGAAAAGACAGTTTCGAAGTGAATTTCTAATTTAGAAGTGCACAGAGAAGAAATATCATATACTATATTACTAAATATGAAATATACTACATCGATAATAAAAATCCACCTGTTCGCTGAAAATCCTTGTAAATTGAAGCATACAAATTTCACTTCTCGCTAATGGAATCCCATCTCACCTTGCCAGTAATCCAGTTCTGCAAAATACGCGACTTAATTAAAACGTAATTCTTTAGAATGCATACAGTCCGTTTTCAATTTACAACCTGTTTGCTTTATTTCTGTACTCATTAATACTGCACAACAATGTACACACATATGCAGCAATGTGTGTTCACACAGACATTGCAATCAGATTTCAATTGTTTCTAATGAAATGCAAATAGTTGATAATGGGACTGCAGTCACCAGAGCTGTACATCAGCTGCTGTGGAGCGATGGGGGTGATAACAATGGGACTTCGTATGAATATGGAAAATTTACACAGTATTTAGGGCAAATCATTAAAATTATGAAAATTGCGAAACTCATTCGTTGTTATTAGCGGGGATTGGTTATTAAATTTCCGAATGGGCTAAAGGTGAATAGAAGAAAGGAATGCGGAGGATGTGGACTTGGAGTTACATTTACATTAGGTGGAATTAATTGAGGTCATATGATTATTTAAGATTTGAGGGAGTTCGGATTTAGAAAATTCTTTCAAATAGTATTCCAAATTATAGTTCTATTTTTTTAAAATGCAGTAGCGTGAAAATAATTCTATGTAGAAAATCGATCGATTTATCGGCTGTTTACCAGTTGGTCCAATTTGAGACTTCATCAAAAAAGGGATGATTAATCGCAGGGTTTGAATTTCAAAACACTTTTTTAACAGATCGTGCGACATTCAACATTGTTCTGATTGCACTAAGATGTTCCTCTAGACTTGTAAAGAATATTAAAACGTCATCAATGTAGACTACACAGATCGTATTTTTGTAATCTCTCAATATTTTATTCACAAACCTCTGGAATGTAGCTGGGACCTCACAAAACACACAAGACGGCACTTTTCACAACACTAAAATTTATGATTTCTTTTATTATCTACCAAAACCACTATTGCCAATCCTGGCCATGTAAGTGAGTAGTTCTTTTATAAATTAACAGCTAGGGCTAATCCGACAGCCTTTTTAAAATGTGTATTTTGTATATTTAAGTACAAACTTAAGTTGCAATTCAAGCATATTAAGCGATTTACAGCTTTCTATATTTATAGACTGGTTTAAAAAAAACTAATAAGAATTTTTAGTCGCATTCGTATAAAAGTTGTTAGGTTTTGAGCAATGTCAATGTCTACTTTCCAAAGAAGACTATCCTTTGTGGTCTGAATATTAGGCACATACTTAAAATATGAAGGCAGTCTTCCTTCGCTTTCAAATTACAAAGCTTCCAAATTTGGTCCCTTTCCAGTATAGGGGTTACCATTTAGTGAAAGAACTTCACATCTTGCCTTGATATCAGAGATATTTTATCATAACTAAAAGAGTCATGAAAATAGTTCCTTTGATTCCGATCATAATTGAGGGTATTGACTGTATAATATTCTGCTTTCTGACTCTTGAGCCTTTATGTTTAACGTATTTCGGACCTGTTTTCGTTTGTTTAAATAATGCGATATAGTTTATTTTTTAAAACGTATAGATTGTTGTGTCTCGCCAAAGTCGTTACTAATAGTTTGCCATCTTACATACCACCAATCTGCATTCCTTAACTTGTACGAAAACAGTTTTTTTTGCTATGCTTGAATCATGATATCTGCAAACCTTAAGTGCGGAGGCAGCCTTGTGACTTGAGTGTGTCCGTTGACAGTTTGGTAGACCTATTTCTAAGTGTATGTCGTAATTAGGTGTTTTTAATGAGAGATTGAAGGGTTTTTCTTTTTAAATGCAGAGTAAGTCCTTTTCTATATGTGGTCGCCGTGGCGCAGTGGTAAGTGCATCGACTGCGGCGCAGAAAGTCTGGGTTCGATTCCCGGACGGGACACCTAGCATTTTTTCACGGCACCACCTCTTTCGAGTTGCTGACAACACTCAAAGAGTATTAATTGTCTATGGAAAGCTTCTCAAATCTCGCCGTTCGGAATCGGCAAAAAACTGTAGGTCCCTTCTACTCGTGAAGAACAATAGCATGCACAACACGAGTAGTTGTTGTAGAAGCTAGGCCCTGGTCCGTTATGGGCTGTAGTGCCAATCAATTATTATTATTAAGTCCTTTTCTATGAATTGGAAAAATCACCGAATTTTTAAAAGAGGATGGAATTTTCGCCCCAATAAAGACCTTGTTGTAGAGAATTTGAAGACTTTTCCTGAATGAAGGTGTTTAATTTTTGAAAAATTCGTATGGGATTCCGTTTCCACTTGAGGCCTTTCCAATTCTAGCACTGAAGATCACATTTTTACACATTTTTAATAGATACATCAATGTCCAGTGTGTAATCAATAGTTAGCGTAGGAGAATGTTAAATTCGAAATATTAGTCAAAAGGAACTTAAAGTGTGTGGCACGGTCGCCTGCAGATTTGCTTACACCGATTTTATAGCTTGATCCATTTATTTCTCTAGCGATCCTTTAAGCTTCGAGTTTGACCTAATACTAATGCTTGTTGGTTTATTTATTAAATTTTCTTCTGGAGGCATAGGTTTTAGCTTCAATATACCAATTTTGTTTTTTTTTTTCAAATAGAGGTTTTTTTCCATAGTTTTCCCCCAATTGTAATGTAAATCGCTGATTTGGAAATTATTTTACAAAACGCGACTGTCTTTGTAGAAGTAACGTGTTGTTAACCATATCTCTGAGCAAGCTAGACCACAAATTATTTTGTCAAAACACTTATACTATGCAATAAACACTTATACTATGCAAGAAATAAAAATATCTATCTATCTACCGAATTTGTATGTTTTGGTTTTGTGATAATCGCATAATTTGTAGAAGAGCGACATTCCTTATCAAACCACCTTTACTTAAATAGTGAGTTTAAGCGGACTATGTTCTACCTGAAATTCAAGCACGGTACTACGTGTAAATCAGCAGCCTAGATCCTGCGATAACACTCCTTTGAATAATTTTCTCTAGAAATATGTGAAATTTTGAAGCAGACATCAATCGTATTATTCGCAAGATATTAGTCGCTATGATCCAATGAGTCCAAATTTAACCTTTCAATTGGATCACCTTAGACGCAGTTTTGGCTAACCTTTGCATGATATCCTATTTAAAACTAAATGCCATGAATGATTCTTTTAACTGAAAGTAACAATTTTAAGTGCACTTTCAAATATATGTGCTTTATTTTACCTTTTAAATTAAAACTCAAGATGAAAAAAAATTTATAAAGGAGGGTGGATAAAAATTATAGATTAACATTTTTTTTACAGTTTTCTATTTGTTTAGTCCTCGACCGCCACACAATATTCGAAAACGTTATAAACATAGAAACGGCTTACCTTTTAACTTTCCAACGTCACAAATTAAACAAGCTTTCGGAATCGTCTGCAATTAAAACACAATTCAAAATGAAATTATTAATCAAAACCCAATTCCTTCAGCAGAGAAATCAACAAAATACGCATTGTGAAAGCAACTTAAAAAACTCAAACACATATAACATATATGTTAGAAAGCAGACACATTTTTATTCAACCTAGCGAAATGCAATGCGAATTTGTATGACCGGAAATTAATGACCATTGCAGGTAGAAAGCTAAGAACTTGACATCAAGAGAAATAAGACTCCTTTTCAATATATACCACCGCTACAATTAGACTTACTATACTTCTGAAGGCTTGTTCGCACCTTAAGCATGTTCCCTTCTACTGGAAAGTTGAAGTCGGAAGTATTAATAATCTCTAAGCCATGGAAGGACTTGAACGGAATATTAGCGTACAGACAGAACAATATCCCCACGAACAATGCTGCTAAATGTATTTGCAAACACATCCTAAAAAAGGTTTAAGTCATTCATAAATAATGATGTTGTGATTACGTCTTATCAATTTGGTTTCAGAGACCAATACTCTTCTGTTGCACAATATGCAAGCGTTCGGTGAAGGATGGCACGGAGCTTTAGCTCAAAATTATTTTTCCTTGAGAATATATGTAAAACAATTTTGGAATCTTATCCTTCTAATAGATAGACGAGGAAGGTGACAGCTCTGTTCATGAATAAATAAAAGTCGGTATTCCGCAAAGAGGTGTACTAGGCCCTACATTGGCATTCCTATTTTCAACAACAACACATTTACAACGTTTGCTATAGACTGACAAATTCTCTGAGTAAAAAGAAATGAAGTCGAATTAGCACAAACTTCTCCAACAAAAACCTTCAACATGCCCCAATCATTGTTATTGGGTACAAATTCCTTACTCCAACAGTAACAACAAAGTACTAAAGAATGAAATTGGAAGATAAACTACGATGGAAGGAATATTAAGGTGAGGAAACTGGCTTATACACAACAAATATCCAATATAAAGGGTGGTGGTTCAAAGAGAACGCACAATGATACTAGAAAACCAAACAAAAACTTTTCAAGGAATTTATCTTAATATTTATTATAATAATTGAGTGGCACTACAGCCCACAAGGGACCAGGGCCCAGCTTCTACAACAACTACTCGTGTTGTGCGTGCTACTGTTCTTCACGAGTAGAAGGGACCTACAGTTTTTTGCCGACTCCGAACGGCGAGGTTTGAGAAGCTTTCCATAGACAATTGATACTCTTTGAGTGTTGTCAGCAACTCGAAATAGGTGGAGCCGTGAAAAAATGCGAGGTGTCCCGTCTGGGAATCGAACATAGACTTTCTGCGCGGCGGTCGACGCACTCACCACTACGCCACGGCGGCCACTTATTATGCGTTAAAGAAAATGTTGGTTAAATTCTCGTCATAGCTTCGGTGGCATACCTCTATACGACTGTTCATATTTTGAATGATTGTAAAATTGAAGTTATCTGATCCATAAGCTCTCGAATTGCTCTTTGCTTACATTTTTTCTTTTAAATATCCCAAAGAAAGATATCTTACGATGTCAAATTACATGACAGTGGCTGCCAATTAATACTATTAGTACAGTGTCACCATCCTGTTGGTAGCAAATATCGGTCAGGTTCATATCCTTAATTTCTGGCCACAAGAAGTCCGTTATCATCATTCATTAATGACAACCGCTTTGTCGACCTCATATTCGAAGAAGTACTGCCTGATGGCGCCGCTAGCCCATAACCCGAACCAAGTCACAGTCACTCATTTACTTCTGGCTGTTCAATCAAAAATGTGGCGTGTTGTAAAATGGTCAGTAGGCTTCACCTCTTGAGCCAATCCTTGTAAACGTGTAAATTCAAATCCCTTTTTAAAACTCGCATCAGTGATGTTGTTGAGATGTTCAATTGTTGGGCACGACAACGAGTCGAGGTTGACGGCTCTTCTGCCACACAACTGAAATGCTTTCCACAGAACGAACAAGTCAAGCATGCGCAGATGCTTTTACAAATCCTATATACACGGTTTGCTAAAATTTGCGCACAATTTTACCGATTGTGGACACATTTGGTCGTTTATGCTGACCAAAGAAATTGCGAAGTAGACGAAATGCATTTTGTTTTGAACGCCCAATTTCGTAAAAGAATTTAACAGTCTAAATGCGCTGCTCAATTGTTAGCTTTCCATTGTAGAATTTGTCAAAAACTAAACACAGTAGAACAGAAGACACACAACATCGACGTGTCGAACAGAGCGTACAACTAGGCAACAGAAACCTCGAGGTAGTAAAAGACTTCCACTATCTCGGATCCGCGAAAAATAAGGACAATAACAGCAGTACCGAAATCAAACGCAAAATCTCCTGGCTCAAGAAGCAATTGAGGAATTGAGAAATTTCTTCAAAGACAAAACTGTCTTTATATATTTATATAACAGCTGGGTCATTCCAGTCCCACACTACTAAAAGGATGGGGTAGCCCTTAGTCTTTTCGAAAAAAAAGTTTTGCGTCCAATATTTGGTCTTGTTTACGTTTATGGTGTCTGGAGGAGTATATTCAATGACGCCTGATCAAGTATCATTGGATAGAACGCTTAAGATGGTTAGGCCATATGGAGACCACTGCTCCGGCCAGAAAAGTCTTTGAATCCAAGCCATTGGGACAACGCAGCAGAAGACGGCCTAGGCTGAGATGGCGCACAAAAGTGGAGAAGAACCTCAACCAACTTGGAGGACGCAACTGGAGGCAGCTGGCGAGATATAGTGCTAGCTTGAGAGGCATGTTGGTTGGGGCCCATGCCCAGCCCGGACTGTAGCTCTACAGTAGAAAAAACAATTCTGGAATATGCAACTGCAAATCACTCCTAAGATTACATATTAATTATGAAGCAGCAAAAATTTGTAAAACAACGGGGATTACTCGTAGGTTACGGTGAACTAGGATACATAAGCTAACTGGCACTGACGTTGTCTAAAAGATGCAACAGATAATGTAAAATATACTCGTATCTGCTTAGCTATAAGGACAAATTCAAATGCAAGTATTCTTCATTCTTGTATAAATACTTGATTGTATGCTTGTTGTTACAATGAAATGTTCCCGACACTCATATCATAAACAAATGAATAAATATCTTAGGGGAAAATAAATAAATTGTCTTAGAACCCTTCAGATATGTAAACACGTTACTGTGAAGTGAAAGAAATAAAAGAAAATTATTTCTAAATAATGTTCAAAATTCACTACACTCGATAGTGTAAACTATGTAAGTTTCGTTACAAAAATTCCAATTAACTTCCCACTTTAGCTTGCTTGCATTCAATTAAAGCATTTTTGCGTAACTACCACCACCCAGATCCACCATATCGACCACACATGGAATCCATGCCTTAACTGAAAGAACGCATTGTTCTTTGAACCATTCGCTCGAAATACCAATACCAATCATGGCCATCGAGCCATTATAGTGCAACGAAAATCAACTGAACTCCCAAGTTTGTTCAGTTATGCAAACAATGTGTTGAACACAGAAAAGGACCACAGCCACGACCGTTGTCAGAAGTTCAACCCAATCGCATTAACCCTTAATCCCGAGTGTGAATTAAATAAATTGGACGCATGTACCGGTGAGCGCATAATTCATGGGTGAACAAGCCTTGAAATGCCGTAAATGATTACGAAATTAAAGCCTAAACAGTGTCCAGACAGTTTGGTTAAGACTTCTCTGATGTTAAATACGTTCCATTCGATCATAAATGCTCCACTGGCAACATTTTTTAGAACTCTGAGCGAATTTTGAGGCTTTGCGAAACATGGGATGTACAGCAAACAATCACACACATACACAGCAAAGCGCAACTGGTTCACAGATCTTTTTAGCAATCAATTGAATTCTTGAGGCTTCCGTGGAATCTCGTGAGGTTGTCACAGTTTAGGATATTGATTTTTGCTTAAGGTACATCAGTGGAATTTGTGCTCCTAACTGAATTTGACGGTACAACGATTCGGTAATTTAATTGTTGGGGAAGGGTTTGCTGGAAGAACATTTCCGACGTATCACGCCGAATTAATCTTGAAGAGTTTCCATGACCGCACATGAAATTTCATTGAAAATGTTTTACGTGGAAATTGGCAAGATGTTGACTGGTTTAATAGGACTAAGAAACCGCATTTGTGGTCAATTAAGAGTTGAATTCTTTGATGTCTTAAAGAAAAATCACTTAAGTATACAACATGGTTAAAGGTATTGAAAACTGGTAAGAAACGAAGCACGCGAAAACTAAAAGTTTGTGGCGAATACAAACACCTGGAAGTCTTAATTGGAAATAGCATTGGGAGATAAAATTCGGGACTTATTATTCCCATCTCTCTGGTAATAGTCTTCGTTGTTATCGATTCAATCATTGGTCAAAGGATCAGAAAAGGTGACACCCCAAATCGTTTCACATCCGTCGAAGAAAGCCAGTAGTCGGAAAGACCAAGGTCGGTTGGGGTAGGACCTCCGATTTTATCTTTTCGTAGGGTCGAGCGTTATAATCTTGTTAGATCAGCTTTTAGGTCCTTTATGTTCGTTTGTCGGTTAATGCGAGGCTCAAACATATTAGTTGTAGTCGACAACGTTTCCCATTACTAATTTCGCACGGTTTTAGAACCTCATAGTACATTAAACCTGTCTAATCCGAGCCGATGATGGAACGGGTTCAACAAACTTTGTATTGCATTTTTTTCCTTGGGGTTATTATGTGTGGAAATTACATCTCCAGTCACGAGCCGGTGCAAAAATCCCCTAGTTTGATGTCTTTCGGTTCGTACGTCACTCAATTTCCTTGCTTTTGGATAAATTCAAATTTCTTTTACCAAACGAAAATTGTTTGCTGAGTCACCCTTAACGATTTTCCGAGTTCACTTTTCGTTTAGCACGGATATTGATCCATTAAAGCCCTCAATTCCTCATATTCAAAGTTTTTGAGCTGGCCAACAAGCTCTTTGTTTTCGAAGCTAAGATAACCTCTTTTGAAGCATAGAAAAGACCCTTTGCATGGTTTGTCGGTTGGAGCAGATTCACCATGAACTACAAGCATTCGATGCAGCAAGTTTCTCCCAAGCAGCAGTACTTTTCTTCCCACTAAAAAAAAATCAAAACTTTCGCAAATGCTGTTTATTTTAGGCAACTCCGAACATCTTCGAAGAGTCAAAATACATTGTTGTCGTATACAAATTATTGCTAAGAAATTTTACATAAAGAAAAAAAAAAGTTCTGAATATTTACCCCCAATATAAATCATTTTGTACTAAATTAATAAATAGATACTATGACATATCACTCAATAAGTCCCGGAACTAACAAATAAAAACACGTTTTCTAGACAAAATTCGACTTTATTTATCAACATAGTTTTCCTCAAGTCTGATACAATCAGCCCACCGCCGCCGTACGTTTCGATACCATTTTAAAGATCGATGGCTCACTCGAGCCACTTTTTTTTAGGTCTGAAAAGAGGTAGACGTCGTTCCAGGGTTCCAGGTCTGGAGAATACAGTGGGTGCGGAAGCGATTTAAAACCCAATTTGGCCATGGAGCCAACGACTTGTGACACGGTGCATTGTCCCATGGTTCTTCACACGGGTCCATTTATTTTTAACAAATATTGTCACGTTGTATTCGCTGCTGAAACTTTTGCCTTTCTCAAGGTTGTCGATGAATAAAATTCCGAGCGCATCCCAAAATACAGCTGCTATAATCTTGGCAGTCGGCCTTTGTGTTTTCTAACGCTTTGACCGTTGTGCGTGCTTCTGTTCTCTCACGAGTAGAAGGTACCTACAGTTTTTTGCCGACTCCGAATGGCGAGATTTCAGAAGCTTTTATAGACAATTGATACTCTTTGAGTGTTGTCAGCAACTCGAAAGACGTGGTGCTGTGAAAAAATGCGAGGTGCCCCGTCCGGAAATCGAAACTAGACCACGGCCGCCACTGTGACCATTATGACATATCGATGCAAAAAGTCCTTTTTATTGTGGGGAAAAAGCTCCAAGCAGCTTACATAATCATCGACACCTTCTTGTTTTTGGTCCATTGTGAGCAGACGCGGGACCCATTTCGAAAACAGCATTCCCATAGACAAATAATCACGTAAAATATCGTGCACACAGCCTTCTGATATCTTTAAGGTGTCAGTTATCTCACACAATTTCACTCTGTAGTTTTCCAAAATGTTTTCGTCCACTTTTTTGACGTTTTAAGGTGCAACCACATCGATTGTCCTTTTAGAACGTTCAGCATCGTTGGTGTGTGTACGGCCGCGCTTAAGTCAGCACACCACCGACAAATACTTGTTTTTGATGGAGTAGAATCCCAGCAACAATTTTCATGTTATTGCTGAGCTTGCCCATCAAAAGCAGTGTTTAATTAACACACGAAATTCAGATTTTTCCCATTGTTTAAAAAAGCGCAAATAGCGTCACTTGAATCCCTGTTTCTTGTAACCTAATAAACAGATTGTCATAGAAAATTGACAGGTCTCATTTGAATGTTTTTAGTTCCTAAAATTAATACGGATTTCTTTTTAGTGGCGTTCAGTCAGACCCAGGACTTATTGAGTGATCTGTTATAGTGTCTATAATAAGTTTGCTGTAGCATTATGAGTACTTGTTCAGAATGAACACCCGAGATAAGTACATTTTAAATGTGAAATGTCGCATTATTTACTCTTATCTTCTTATCAGATAACAAGTAGGCCCCTCTGTAAAAATATATATTTTTCTAAATAACTTCATATTAAAACGGCTCACATTCTAAGAATAATGTTATGAAATGCGAACGGATTGTAAAGGGTGCCCCAACAAGAGCGCAAGATTTAAATTTGGCGCCATTCGAATTGTCATTGTTTGACATTTGAACAATTATTATTGTTTCTTAGTAGAAGGTTTGTAATTGATGTAAAGACAACAACGCGCCTTCGACCAGGTCGATCGACCGAAAATATCCCAGAAGTACGTGATGATGTCGCACAAACTCCATCCACCTCATGCATCTTCATGCATACAAAGTTCAATTGACTTAGGAACTGAAGCCAGCTGACCATGTACAACGAAGGGAGTTCGTTAATTGGGTATTGGAGAGACAACATAAAAATGCTGACTTCGCCGATAAAATCATCTTTATTGACGAGGCCCATTTCCATCTTGATGGCTTCGTCAATAGGCAGAATTGTCGCATTTGGGGAGAGGACAACCCTCGAGTGATGCGCGAGAAGCAAATGCATCCTCAACGTGTCACAGTGTGGTGTGGATTTAAGGCTGGAGGAATCATTGGACCTTTTTTATGAAAATGAGTCAGGTCAAGCGCAAGCAGTCAATGGTGTTCGGTATCGTGAAACGATAACCAATTTTTTCGTGCCTAGAATTGAAGAAGTGAATGTGGAAGGGATGTGGTTTCAACAAGACGGCGCCACATCTCATAAAGCCAGAGAAACAATTCAATTGCTGCATCAGTCATTTCCCGGTGCAAATTTACACCATTTGACTTTTTTCTTTGGGGTTTTCTGAAGTCGATGGTTTACGTTTGACTTAGTGTTCAGAGGAAACTCCTTATCTTTGAAACAAATTCACGTTTTCTTTTTTTAATTTCTAAAAAGATCCAAAGAAAAAAAAGACAACCAGCTGAAAAATGAACAGAAAAATTTTATCTTACTAATACCAAAATGCAATATTGAGCTGTACTCCTCCATGGAAACGAATAAAAGATTACATCAGAAAGAAGATCATCATCTTAAAGAAGATGGATGGATTTGCATCTAAGGCACGCTTAGTGATGAAACATCGACCTTTCCGTCCGAAGAAATAGCTGCTAAACATTGAGATCCTTCCGCATCTCCGCACAACAACAATGCATAGGACAGGTGTTACTACGAAGTTTGCACGTCTAGGAATTTATTTCAAATTTAATTTTTTTGCAAGCAAAGATTTACACACATCATCGGATAGTTCTACTTATCTTAAAGTTCATTTTTGATATCAAAACGAGGGAATCGTACTACACAATATGATACGGTGGTCACGCATTCATTACTTAATATTCATTTTCAGCTTTCACCTCATGCGACACATTCCCTTACAGTGTGGCTTTAAGACGGATTAAATGACTTAATTATTTCCAGATAATTGATTGATCATCAAGTCTTGAAAGTAAGGGAATCTCATAAATAGCATTACTACACAAGCGTACAATCGTCTAAGTGCATCATAAACCAAATCCTATTAATGACAGCCTTCATCAAATAACCTCAATGTAATCAAATTATCGGTTACGGATGCAGGTACGTCATGATTTATCTAATTGACTTCTGAAGTGAATAAATGATTTAATTTTCTCCAATGAATTACTTGGGTTTCGGAAGATATATACTTCTATATCCTTTGAAAGAATTGCTCTTTATTTTGCTGCCAAAGATTGGTATCTGTGTTAATATTGACAATGCACATATCGCCTCAAGCCACAGCAAAATCGTAAAACTAACATCACAGGTCCGTGCTCACGATATGAATAACCTGAAAATGTGACTCACCTAATTTAAATTCACCGATGTTAAGGCTCTCAATTGCACAGATCTTGACAGGCCAATGATTGCATACAGCTCCATGCCCACAGAAGAAACTCATTAAATTTCAAATTTCCCTCAAAAGTCAGAGCTCTCCTCTGCATTCACTTCTGAGACAGGCAACGAATTTTATATTCATTGTCAAACCGTAACAAGATCCTGATTGTCTCTGTCTCTTCTTAATAGCATATAAAGGACTTCTACTTCCAGTACTCATGCGTTAAAGAATTGCTTCTGTTTTACCGGCCAAATGAAACACTCAAAAAAGATATAAGGCCCTTTTCTAGCTATTTTTGACACTAGCATCATACATTATTCAGGATTAGTTTTATGATGTTGTGATTCGCCGAGACGACTTGAAGTCTAGACGTCACTTTTTATCTTCCATGTAATTTATAATTCATTTCATTTCGTAGTTACTTTCTGCTCAAGAAATATAAAGCCGTGCAGAATGCAGCATGTAAGAATGAAAAATGAGTTTATTATTTTATGTCAGCCGACATATTTTTGTTCAGTTCAAATATCCGGAACTTTAGGTGGAAGGTATGGAGATATGACATCCTTTTCTGTAATTTCGTCTTTGCACAAAGACCGTGCCGTGCTATCTCAATTTATTGACATCTACGATTGGTTTGCCGTCTATCAGAAGAGGTGCCTCTTGAGGCAACCTTGTCTTGTCTACGTTGATTTGCGAACCATATTTACTTGTGTTGAGGTCCAATTTGTGTAGTTTTCTCTGAACCCCGGTGAAGGAGTTGGATAACAAATAGATGTCGAAGTGGGTAGGTATGCTCTAGGAGTTTCTTCGTTAGGTAACTTTGGATAGCGACACAGTTTGCATGTTTCAGACCAACGTTAAGTACAATGATGAAAAGCAGACGTACACACTAAACACATTGTGCTGTCTATGCCTTTGAAACGCGTAACTTCTGGAAAGGGGCAATGATGAATTGCGGTTTCTAATGTTCTCCATGATATCTCAAATGGCTACTCGAGAGACCATATCGAGGGCTCTCTCGAAGTAGAAGAAGAAATATGGCAAATATCAATTCAGTCAACTGTTAGGTCACAGGTCCATCCTTATCGTGTTGACATTATCAAACTATGAGCGATTGGATCTACAAATTTGCTTGCTCTCGGAGAAGAAGTTTCACGGTAGTTTGCGAAATTTGTTGTAAAATCAATAGGGTAAGAAAATCCTGGATAGCACAGTCTGATGCTTCTCCAGTTTTTGTACTGGCCCAGGCTTCCTTTTTAAAGATTCATAAGAATGACATCAGTCGGCGATAAGACTTTTGACACCAGGATGTAGATTCCGTGTCAAACAACTTACTTGTGACAACATACATGCCTATTCAGTTGTAACAGTACGCAGCTACTTTCGCTACGGCAGCAATGTCAGGCCAAAAGTTTGTCTTGATTGATATTTCAGTTGCATACACCTCCTGGGTATTCTCTTTTCTAGTTGGCTAAAGTAAATATCTGATTACCCATCGAGGTTGCGCCTTATTTCGATTTATTTGCAGTTTATGCCCCTTATACAGTGCTTGAGATAAGGGTTTTGGAAGCCCAGCGTTTCCTTCGTGTTTGTTTCAAATCTAACTTAATTTCCGATTGGCCGGATGAAGTGAATTCCTCCAAAATCTCCTGGTCAATTTCCGAAACGCTGGCTGTGGAAGTATTTCTTCATTTTCGTCTAGTGGAAGGCCTTTTTGAAATGGAACTGCAGTCTTGCAACAATAAGTTGGTGTCAGTCGCTATACATATCAGACTTATCAGCTCCTTGACAGATTTCATGCCGCTGAAGAATTTGCTACTCATTGGACGATCGATCTGACTATAGACCGCTCCATCAGGGGATTGCCATGAACATATGTGAATTCTGGTTGCGGTAATCTATGAGTCGATTCCCATTACTCTGGCTGACTCTGACTGTGAAAGCCAGTAATGACCCACAGGTCATTTTGTTTACCCACCATGGCATTGCAAATTTCCCATTACGATTTTTATCGCTTTTCAGGGACGACATCGGACACTTCTCAAACTTGTCGTAGAAAATATTTCTGTTAACGTGGTCGTAGTGCTGCTGTGTCAAAACACAGCACTGTATAGTTTTTTTTTTGCATCTGTGAATTGATCCTTATAGAGAGCGTCGAGTCAGAGCTTAAATAACTTTTTTTGCGGCGGCAGTAGTCCATTCTAAACAACAACAATCTACTGGGCAAAAAGTATTTAATGTGGAATATAATAGCAGAAAAGATGATCATGTATGTGCATCATGTTGCAATTTAGTTTTAATTGGCAATGTGATACGTACGCTCGCGGTGGCAGCAAGGTTGGTATAGACTATTTTATACTGTCCAGAATATGGGGAACAGAGAGAGTAAAGAACCCCATCAATGAGACACCAAGGACGTAGTGTGTTTTCCCCTTGTTCTGAGCCCGTGGGGGGCGCACTGTATTTCCTCCCTACTTGGCACTGGTGTGTTAATCGAGTACTGTCAACCACATTCAGGGGATGTGAGATACTAGTCATCGGAACAGGAACGCAGTCTATTTTCAACTTGTTCTGAATCGGTAGGGCTGCAGAATGTTTCCTCCCTACCGGTGCCGATAAGTTGGTAAGTGTACTTGGCACCTTGTCGGCTCGTAAAGTATTAACGCTTGCATGACACCCCTGCCTATTCCTCTCCCATATGGGACATACGCTTTTCGTTACCCCGAACTACCACAAGACCTGGTAACATTCTGCAAGACCGTTATACCGACTATTTGAAAAAAAACGTGTTCGCTTTTATGTATCTGAAAGTGACTTCGATATCCTCACCGTCCTCGGGGAGGTGTCTAGCAAAAACAGAAACAAACAATTTTGTGGAACTAATATGCAAATCGAATATTCATTTTTTCAAACCGGCAGCAGTATTGCTAACTACTACTGAGAGCAAAATCAATGCTTAACGCTATCTTAGATACCTTATTACTGCTGCAACTGCACGTGTTCTGTGCGTCGTGCGATCACAGAATGATGACTTCTCAGCAAACTTAGTCATCAAACAAGGGAAGGATGATATGTCACCGATTTGTCTGCGGATATTACCTATGAAGAATAATACTATGTTTGTTTTATGCAAACAAAATGGTAGGTGTTAAGTGATTTCATCTTTCTATTCCGTTGTTACTTGTTGTTTTTATCAAAGATCAACACCTGCTTCCAGCCACACCCCCTTGGTGAACAGGCGCTGTTTAGGCTGTTGACTCAAAACGTGCAATGCTTTAACATGCAACCTATGCACGATTAAAAATGAACTCATGCCCGTTGTTGCATATACGCAACATTGTATTTATGAGCCTCTAACTAACGTTATTTTAAATTTTTTGTTTTGAACCGTTCGCAGAAATATAGCTGCATGTGTTGAGTGAGCTTACACCTAATTGTTCGGTAGTCAGCTGCACATGCGTTCAGTTAGTAGCTATTCTCCCGAGAGCGTAGTTGACAAATTCATTGTGCAAAAAAACGTGGTTTTAAAAAAGTGTTAAAAAACATTTAAATAATTACTTCATCCTAAAACCAAGTTCAACAACTAAATAAAGAAAGGTAAGTGAGTATTTAAAAAAAAACCCGCATGAAAATATTATATAGTTTGTTTCTAATAATTTTGTGAATGTCGTGTTGCGTATATGCAACATTGGTCTATTGTGGTAATTTTCAAAAAATAAATTTTTTTTTTGTATGCAGATTGTAAGATGCGCCCAAAAGGTCTGACTCAAGCTGAGATTGAAAAATTTGTCAACTTTGATTGGGATGATTCGGCTGACGAGGAATATGAAGAAGAAGAAGATCGAAATATGGACGAAATTATTGAAGAAACTTTGAAAAATTTGGATAACAGAGCTGAAAATGTGAGTGTTGGTTTGATTGATCAATTTATTGAAAGCGAAAATGATGGGGATTTGAATGAAAATGAAAACGTTGTACAGGAGGTGATGGAAAAAATTGATTTGAAGAGTTTGAAGTGGAGAAGTGCCGAGTTTATGGAAAGCGAGACCACTTGGAAAAGTGAATTATGCAGCAATGCGGTGAAAAACCCCATCCAATATTTTAGTACTTTCTTTGCGGATGAACTGTGGCAGAAAATATGTGATGAAACAAATTTATATGCTATGCAAATGAAGGGCATAGAATTGAAATGCACTGTGCCTGAAATGAAAAGGTTTGTTGGCATACTTCTTTACCTTGCAGTTGTGAAAATACCAGCTTATAGAATGGCGTGGGCGGCCAATTTCAAACTAGCAGCCGTTGCAAATGCATTACCAAGAAACAGATTTGAAAAAATTAAACAGTTTTTCCATTTGAACGATAATTCTAAACAGCCTCAGAAGGGAACACCTGAATATGACAAGTTGTACAAGGCTCGGCCTTTGTTGGACGCCATAAAAAAAAATTCAATGAAATTTCACAGGAAGAATTCCAAAGTATAGATGAGCAAATGATTGCATATAAAGGTCAACATAGTTTGAAACAATATCTTCCAATGAAGCCCAACAAGTGGGGTTTCAAAATGTTTACGAGAGCTGGTGTATCTGGGATTATATACGATTTTACTCTGTACATTGGAGAAGGAACGTGCAAGACTTATGGCTTGGGCATTTCATCAGATATCGTGCTATTTTTATCATCCAATTTGCCAGTAAACCAAAATTATTGCAGGTAAGAACCCAATGAGTGAATGCAACAGATGGTGCCGCAAAGAGAAGAAGTTTATAACTATACCTCGTCCAGGTATAGTTGAATGTTACAACAAACACATGGGAGGGGTTGATCTTGCGGACATGCTGCTTGAATTGTACAAAATCAACCACCGCTCAAATAAATGGTACATGCGCATAGTATACTGGTGCATAAATTCAAGTTTAGTAAACAGTTGGTTGTTGTACCGCAGAGACATCATACATACAGACGGCGAATTGAAGCATATGCCCCTCATAAATTTTCAATTGGATGTTGCTTCCGAGCTTTTGAACGCAAGTCGAACTAAAGTTGTCGCCAAAAAGAGAGGTCGTCCATCATCACTCCTTTTGACAATGAATTCATCCCCATCATCACCAGCTCCATCATCACCAGCTCCATCACCACCAGCTCCATCATCACCAGCTCCATCATCACCAGCTCCATCATCACCAGCTACTTCTACGGGCTCTGAATCAAACCCCTATAAAAGAGCTTATGTTGCAGACCCAGCAAAATCACTACGACTTGATGGTAATAACCATTGGCCGGAATGGGGAAAAAGAGGAAGATGTAGAGTATGCAGCACTGGGTTTCCAAGCTGTAAATGCAGCAAATGTAATGTGCACTTGTGCTCCAATCCCCAAAAAAATTGTTTTGTGTCCTATCATACATAAATATAAATAAACGGCATTTGAAAAAAAAAAATCAACTTGTCTTTAAATATATAGCACCATTGCCCAATGTTGCATATACGCAACATCCTGTAGCTCTTGAACTAGGGACACCTAGGACAATGAAATTTTTGTCAATTGATATTGAGGTCAACTCTAGCTTATATGTCTACTCAAAAAAATTTTAGCCACGCCCATTTTAATTCGGGCATGAGAGGGATATGTGAACATTTATCTAAGTTCCAACCACTCACAAAATATATCAGCCCCAACAAAGTCAAAAAACATGCATATCTCAGTTGTGCAGTATATGTGAAAAATTTTTCAAGTCTCAACCACTCACAAAATATATCATCAGAACAAAGTCATGAAACATGCATATCTCAATGAACATTTTTCTAAGTCCCAACCACTCACAAAATATATCATCCCAACAAAGTCAAAAAAACATTCATATCTCAGTTGTGCACAACATGTGAAATATTATTCAAGTCCCAACCACTCACAAAATATATCATCCCAACAAAGTCAAAAAACATGCATATCTCAGTTGTGCACAACATATGAACAATTTTTCAAGTCTCAACCACTCACAAATATACCAACCCACCAAAGTCAAAGAACATGCATATCTCAGTTGTGCACAACATGTGAACAATTTTCCAAGTCCCAACCACTCACAAAATATATCATCAGAACAAAGTCATGAAACATGCATATCTCAGTTGTGCACTATATGTGAACATTTTTCTAAGTCCCAACCACTCACAAAATATATCATCCCAACAAAGTCAAAAAACATTCATATCTCAGTTGTGCACAACATGTGAACAATTTTTCAAGTCTCAACCACTCACAAATATACCATCCCACCGAATTCAAAGAACATGCATATCTCAGTTGTGCACAACATGTGAACAATTTTCCAAGTCCCAACCACTCACAAAATATATCATCAGAACAAAGTCATAAAACATGCATATCTCAGTTGTGCACTATATGTGAACATTTATCTAAGTCCCAACCACTCACAAAATATGCCATCCCAACAAAGTCAAAAAACATGCATATCTCAGTTGTGCAGTATATGTGAAAAATTTTTCAAGTCTCAACCACTCACAAAATATATCATCAGAACAAAGTCATGAAACATGCATATCTCAGTTGTGCACTATATGTGAACATTTTTCTAAGTCTCAACCACTCACAAAATATATCATCCCAACAAAGTCAAAAAACATGCATATGTCAGTTGTGCACAACATGTGAAAAATTTTTCAATTCTCAACCACTCACAAAATATACCATCCCACTAAAGTCAAAAAACATGCATATCTCAGTTGTGCACAACATGTGAACAATTTTCCAAGTCCCAACCACTCACAAAATATATTACCCACCAAAGTCAAAAAATATGCATATCTCAGTAATGCACTATATGTGAACATTTTTCTAAGTTCCAACCACTCACAAAATACATCAGCCCAACAAAGTCAAAAAACATGCATATCTCAGTTGTGCAGTATATGTGAAAAATTATTCAAGTCCCAACCACTCACAAAATATATCATCAGAACAAAGTCATGAAAACATGCATATCTCAGTTGTGCACTATATGTGAACATTTTTCTAAGTCCCAACCACTCACAAAATATATCAACCCAACAAAGTCAAAAAACATTCATATCTCAGTTGTGCACAACATGTGAACAATTTTTCAAGTCTCAACCACTCACAAATATACCACCCCACCAAAGTCAAAGAACATGCATATCTCAGTTGTGCACAACATGTGAACAATTTTCCAAGTCCCAACCACTCACAAAATATATCATCAGAACAAAGTCATGAAACATGCATATCTCAGTTGTGCACTATATGTGAACATTTTTCTAAATCCCAACCACTCACAAAATATATCATCCAAACAAAGTCAAAAAACATTCATATCTCAGTTGTGCACAACATGTGAACAATTTTTCAAGTCTCAACCACTCAC
>OX122884.1:18690144-18725631 GCA_944738645.1 Eristalinus sepulchralis
TTTTATAAATTGAACTCCACTTCGTTCATATTCGTATGGCCAGCACGGTTCGTTGGACTTAATTTTCAACGACTAGGACCCGCACTTCTGCTGAAACGGCAGCTCTAAGCTCCTTCAACGATGTTGTCGGCTTGTTGACGTGATGACCTAACGTAGTCCTACAAAAAATAGTCAATCGACGCTTAATCGCACAAAAAAGGCGGCCAATCGACCGACATATATTTTGAGATAATCCGCGTACTATACATACTCTTCAATAAATCGATTGTAACTTGTGCTTTCTAGCTTGTGGCATCATCCTGTTGAAACCACATGGCGTCCAAGTCCATATATTCCAATTCGAATCAAAAATGATCGGTAATCTTTTTGCGATAACTTTGACCATTTACAGCAACGTGAATGGATATGGACGAGAAACTATGGTTCAATAACGTCGCCGGCACGCAAGCGGCACCAAACATTTATTTTTTTTTTTTTTTGATAAAGTTGTGATTCAGGAAGCACATGTCCAGGCGACCAATAACGCATATTTTGCTTATTGACGAAATCATTGAGCTAAAAATGTACTTCGTCACTGAAGATGACTGAGATGAACTTCATCATCTTGCTGCAGAACACAATCCAAGAACGAACGTCGCCGTGGAATTATGTAATTTCGATAATTAACTTCGGACGCTTGAACGGCAGCAATATTTTTGACACTTCGATCAACCCGTTATCTCACTGACATGGCAATATCACATGACAAATATGTACAGTCATCATGATGAAAATATATATATTGACAGTTTGCTAATGAAATCAATGAAAACAATCGATTCGAATTATCCAATTTTGGGCGACTTCTTTGAGCAGTGATGTTGGCTTTCCACTTTTTATATCCACAGAGGATATACTTCAAAGGTGTGATAGTGCACGATCGATGTTGCGAATTAACTTCAGCATAATGTGACATTAAGTACTCGCCAAAATGGTTTCTCAACAATTCTATTGTTTCACAAGCTGAATGCGTCTTAGCGCCTTCTTGTTGAAACCAGAGCTCCACACTGTCTTCGCATATGGGCTCAAATACAGTTGCTACAGTCCTTTCACTACTTGCTCGATGTGATCTAATTGGTCGACTATCGTCCACCAATGTTGATTTCGGTGGGTCAATAACGCGCACTGTAAGTTCCTTGAAACACACGAAAAACAAAAAAAAAATACAGCTTAACAATTTGGGGAAGCTAATGTGGTGTAAGTCTACTGATGTTTAGTTCCAAACTAGACCGGACAAAAATGAAAAAAGTAGTTTATATTGTCATGAGTGATTTGTAGAGATGAGCCTGTTGAAAATTATACCTTTTGAGGAATCTCGTGAGAGAATAAAGGGTGGATGACTGGCTAAGTAGACACTGAAGACATAAAACTTTTTATCTAACTTTTAATACGTTTTCTATCATTATGAAAACGAGTGAATGCGGTCCGATACTCTCTTTTTACATATACAGTATGTCAAGAATGACTTTTCACAGTGAAAGTAAATGAAAAAGTTTAACTATATTAGCTGATAAATATTAGTTTTAATTTTGTTAAAAATATTTTTTGGATTCATTTCAATTATATATAGTATTATAATAATAATTGAGTGGCACTACAGCCCATAAGGGACCAGGGCCTAGCTCCTACAACAACTTTCGACCAGGAAATAGCGAATGCGTTATTGAAAGAGGGTGATGTTTCTGTGTCATATGAAACTGTTCGGCAGACTTTAAGAAAAAAATTAATACTCATTAATGGTCGCACGGGAAAAAACATTGCTTTCTGCAGGAAATATAGAAAAGCGTTTTTCCATGGCCTCAAAGTATATTTCGCAACCGGTCGACTGCTGGGACGTCATATTCTGTGATGAGGTCAAAATGACTTTTTTTTTTGCATTTACAGAGACCACCATGAATGATGAAAATATTGATCCTTTCTAAAGTTTCGTTTGCTAAACAGTGCAAAAAATGTGGATTCTTAAAGACAACAGACCACTAATCAAATTTTACCATGATAACGATCCGAAACATAAGCCCCAAATTGTGTAGATGTGGTTACTTTATAATTGGCACAAAGTCATTGTCATACACCTCCTCAAAGTCCGGACCTCAACCCAATCGAAAATGTGTGGGTCCATTTAAAAAGAAATGTCGCCAAAGGACGGTTGGCAGCAAATACAGTAGCACTCAAAACTGCAATATTCGAAGAATAGCAAGAATACCAACCAATTACGATATACAGAAATTAATTTCATCGATAAAAACCGATATTAAAAATTATTAATAATGCATTCCCATTTGTTATACTTATTACAGTTAATAAAACGACATATTATGACTGTGAAGAGTTTGTTGACATTAAACAAATAGTTTTTGTTGTGATTTCTTTAGTTCTTCGAGGTATTTGTTTCTTGTTTACTTTTACGATATATTTTTGAAACATATTTAATAAAAGAAGAACGTATGTTAATCAACTAATAAAGTTGAACCACAGACAATTATTATACAGATGTGACATCCTGAACAAAATACTGGGTTATGTTTTGAAAAACCAACCGACAAATGTAAAAGAGAATAAGCCAGCCGACATGGGGAAAAAATGCGAAGAAAAAAAATATGAAGAGAATATCAACCAATGTTCTCCGTTGTTTTTGGTAAACATTTTCCCTCTTTCTCATTAGAGCTGTATTGATGTGTTATTATTTCGTACTATTCTTAGCAAAAAATACACAAATCTTGTTCGGGTTAACCAGAATTTTGTAAAATTTAAGGTATTTGATTCCTTTTTTTGAAAAAATCATAGAAAACTGTAATACTCGAACAAATCTAAAATTTAATTGGTACATGCATACATACTACATGTGTTGTTTTGCGATGTTGCCCCATTTGTTTCCAAATTGTATGTTAATTCGAAGTTACCGGGAGAACATTTTGTGACGTTTTATGCACTTAAACTCCTTTTTGTGATGAACTTTGAGTGAACTAGATGGCATTTTAATGCTCTCAAAATCTGCACAATAGACGACTTCTATGTCATGAAGGTCCTTTTGTTGCACAATCTTTGTGGTTTTTCTTGTGGCAAAGATTTCTATTTGAATAGCACTGGAATAGTTAGTAAGCGTATAGTTGTACTGTCATCTGTCTTCGAGCAATCAGTGATTTTTATTGTGTCCGCTTTTCTCTTTTTTGCCTGTTTGGTATAAAGATAGAAATATCTTTTTCGAAGTCGTACACGAACACATGAAAGATAAATGTAGCCTTCACGTACCTCTCTGTGAAGAGTAGAATAGATGGTAAATCTATACTAACATTAAAATGTACATATTTATTCTTAGATAGTCAAACGGTGTAGAAAATGCTGAAGAAATACACATTTAACTCTAAGGTAATATAAAAACGTCCCAAGCTAGTAAGTGCAAAAAATAATAGAAACAAAGGTCTAGACAACGATCAATAATCAGTAACGGAGTACAAGTTGATTTTACTTCGATATCAATCCTATACCAGAACTGTACGAAACAATGCTTCGCTTCTATCAGTGTTTTTTGCTTAGACGTAGACAATTCTGTTAAAAAAAAATAAAAAAAGCAGTATACAATTTTGTGCAATCCCGGAAGGGTAAGAAATGGTTCCCAAGAGTCAAAAGTCATTTTTGGGTCAATCTGCACTTTTTTCTAAAAGTGTGCATTTCATTTCATTAAAGTCGTACCATCTGTTCTAAACTGAAATCTATAGGCCCAGCAAGGTGAGCCGATTTCTCAAATTTTGCCTAAATAACGATAAAGAAATATTGTCTACTTCTGATATGCAGACATGGTTGTGTTTGTATACACATACAGCTAGATTTCGTATATGATACGTTAACTGTTATTACGTTGCTTTGGTGATGAAGTTCGTTAAAATAAAAGACTGCCTCTCACTGAAAGCGTCAGTATTAATTATCACTATAAGAATCGTAATTTTTCAGTTTCATCTGTCCGTCTCTTCTATGGCGGTGAGACATCTGTATATGATTGTCTGTGGTTGAACTTTTTCATTTGTTTTCAATGTCACAAGCCATTCTTGATACGCGTACACTGTAATTTATTTCGCTTACATATCTTAATAGTTTTTATTTATATTATTTCTTTAAGTCTCTTAACAATTATTAACTTTCCAAAAATTGATTCATAATTCAGTGGCAATCATTTAACGGCTGTATTAAACCGTGTGGTTAAATTAGTTTACTTTTGTCTGTTCGCATAAATCATTTGACTTTGACAGCGCACAACAACAGCGTGTTTAATTTCCATCCTCTTATGGACAAATTTGTCCAGCCACATCAAGTAAGTTTTCATATCTGTCAAATTAGAGTCAATCTATCAATCTGTCAACCAACTTCCTTCATTCAATTTTCATTCTCAGCGCTCACTTCTTTGGCATCTTACCTACTTCCAGGAAATTCTGTCATCGTTTGGTTGAATATGAGTTTGAAATATTGATAACAACAAGTGACGAAACATAAGAAGGTAGTATAAAAACAAATTATAGTTGAATCTCAAGAAATATACATTTACAACGAACAGTTGATGTTGTGTACTCGTACATACGTATGAGCGATAACTTGTTGACAAGACAAACCTTAACATTTGCTAGTTATGCAAAGCAGCCTCGCCAAAAAACAAACAAATAACGCAGACAATTCCCACGAATCAAATCAAAACTCCCGCACAATACGTTGACGTATCAAGGGCGAAAATATGTACATAACTTGATACACATTATTATTATTTAAAGTAGATTCACCGTAACCTCATGTTCACACCTTCGTCTAGAAGAAACTTTGACATCTTATTGCAATTAAACCAACCATCAGAATGTGGTATCCTTTACCTAATTATTCCATCCCCTCTGCACCGCAACACGTTCCAATGCTCCTTATAGACAATTACAAGCCTCAAATGTCAAAGCACAGCCGGCAGTAACAGCAACACCAGGAGTCTGATTATAAAATTTGAAGACACACGTTTTGGCAATTAATCTTCTTAATGAGCCTGTGATGCTCTTTTTCTCGCAATCTGTCGTAGAATAAGACAGTGAACGGGAGAGGGGTCAGGGGTGTAACTTAATTACGGATGAGAGCAGACAAGAGTTAGTGGATACACTGTAACAAATTAGGGTAGTTTTTGAACTTCCTCTGGTCCTTCATATTTTACTGTCTAAATGGAATTAGAAAGGGAGATATCTGAAGATGGTTGTCAAGACGTGGTCTTGATGAAAGTTGAAAAGTTTATTTGGTTTCGTGTATTTCCTTCGTTCGATTAATATTCCGTCATAAATATTCATTCGCACAAAGTGTTCTGCTAAAGCTGCCAATAGAGAAAATAAAATTCTTTGAGGAATTTTCCAAGATAAATTAATAGGTGGAAAATTATGAAATCTGCTTACCAAGCTTTCTTTTTTTCAAACCTATCCACAGGGAATGTGGTTTGCTTTTGAGACAGTTTCGATCGTTGAGAAAATGAGAATGCAAATGCTGGGCGATAACGGAACAGAGGGGTTGTCCTAAATCAAAACTGTCTGCACTTAACTTTCTAGGAGTGAACTTATAGTTGCTTACACATTGTCAAGTTGTCCCAAGGCACACACGCACGTTACGCTTCAAAGAAATTAGAGAAGCAGCAATTGGAACAGATTGAAACTGTTCAAGAAAATGAGGTAATGCATGTTCCACTGGCTTGTAATATCATAACAAGCTATCTGCAAGTATAATTAGATGTGGGAAACCGTGTAATTCCTTCAGTTCTTAGTTTGGAGCAGAAAATAGGATTCTTAGGAATATGATATTCTTGATTTAAATGCATCCTTGAGGTGGGGACAGATGTTGAATCTTCATCAGACGTCGCTAATTATATGACAAAATGCCAACGGAAATGCCAGCTAATTAAGTCTTGATCAATTTGTTTTCTTTTACTCGCTTTTCGCAGGATAATTGTATACAGTTTTTTTATGCGCTGTCCTCCTACCCCCACAGAACACCTCGATCGTTTTTTTAATTACTGAAAAAGGTACTACAAGCATATGCCATATATACTCATCTATGTAAAAAATATTTAAAATACATGTTGCATATTAATGATATGCTTAAAAATTCTTTAAAAAATTCGGAGATCGTACTTTGACTTTTCGTTTTATAGAACTGAATGTTGTTCCTTCCCGAGTTGAAGACCGTCGTTAGAGTCCCAAAACCCTTATTTCTACTATTTTATTATATTTTCGTAATATTATTTAGACCATAGTCTTAAAATTCGTCCTTTTCATCAACTAATCTGACAAGCGATGCTTGTTTTAGCTTAATTCTTAAGTTAAAATAGAGGTGAAAGATTCATAAAGGCGATACATTCGTCGGAGTTGATCGATTTTTAAGACATCTACAATGAATCCTACCGCTTTCTTTTGAATTCCATTCATGAATTTGACCAGTTGGGCTCAAATAATTGTTGCCAAAAGAGGTGAAACATTTCTTGCATCATCTCAAAAAATCTAGACCTTTGGCAGCGTTTTGGTCAACCCAAATACGCGATCGTGGCGAGTTTATGCATAGGCTGAATCCAATGAAGTGGTAAAATTTTGATGATGAAGTGACTACTGCTTCGGCATAGTATGGAGTAGAATTAGTTCATACTTCATACCTTCATACTTTTTCTGGTTTCTGTAGTGTAATTTTAAAATGTTTCTGTCCCGATACTTTTCTGATTTTCGCATAACCATTGAAGGAAGACGACGAATTAGGCGATTTACAAAAACGTGCTACTTGCTTTACGACTATTTTTAATTCATAAACTTACTCTATTTCTACGTGAGATTACTTATAATCTATCGCCACTGCAATCTGTTTCGTATGTGGTTCCAGTTTGTTGCAACACTTGAAAAAATTTTGCGATTCTTTAAAGTTAAGACAAGTGGAACTAAGGCAGAACTGAATCTACGTGTGTAAGAGATCATCATGAGCAACACCATAGACGACAAGGACCAGCTGGACGCAGAATTGCAGAGATTGTGGGCCGTATAGAAAAAGAAGAAGGAAATAGCTCAACTCAAATAGAAACTAAGAAACCTTGAGTGGGAGGAAGAACCACCAAGCCTTGGTCGTCAAAGACATGATGTGCCACTTCAGCGGAGATGCTAATTTTCCGATAAACAAGTGGATATCAGAATTCGAGAAGTACTCGGATTTTTCCTGCTTAAATGATCATGTCAAATTTGTGTTCAATAAATGATTGCTAACAGATACTGCAAAACTTTATTTCCAATCAAAATATGTGTGTAATTGAATGGAATTACAAGAAGCACTCGTGAGTAGATTTAAAAAAGTTGTTACGAAAGCAAACATAACAACTCTTAAGGGAATGTAAGAGTCGAGGGGCGAGATAAGCACACAACAATATGTCAATATGAGATTGCGTCGCACAACTTCATTAGAAAAGAAGCCCTACTCCAAATGATTATTAACGGTATTTATAATATTGGAACAAATAAAAGTATTTAAGATGGTGGACGCCTACTTTAAATTCATGCATGTACTGTATTTCTAAAATAAATACGATGGTGTCGCCTCCAATAATGACTTTCTGAAAATTCGCACCAGAAGGAATCTTCGGTCTTCTTTTTGTTTTTTTTTTCAGATGCAAGTGTTTTTGTATGCCTATCCCGTGACAAGTCTAAAAGAGTTGATCTTCAATATAAATCTTCGTCTAAATCAGCAAATATTTTTTTTTCTCCTCAGAAATTAAGCTGCTTAATTCTGTATCCTGTCTTCCATTAATGAAGCTCTTCATCGTTTCTTTTGAATAATTCGAACCCTTCCGTGATTTTTTACAATATATTGGCTTCTTCTTGAATTATAAATTCTGATATAGGCATTTCAAACCCAAAGTACGCAGATTCATGACTTTTTCTAGTGTTTGTATTGCCTTGTGATATGATAATAATAACGACTAATAAGCAAACTCTTCCAAAATCACGTAAACCAATTTAATGTTTCGTAGTAATTCTTCCACATCTGGACTATTTATTGCCGATTTATATATAAAACCACTCGTTTTTGTTTTTCCCCCAAGTCGTAGGGGAGGCACTTGTTTCGAAAATTTCATACTAAGAGATTATCGTATGCAATAAACTAATTTTGGAAAGTATAGTAAAGCCATTTTTATGAATGGCATTTGAAATTGCTGAGAACTAATGAAATTTATAAGAACCCTCCTTCTACATAATCACTTAAATAGATAATTATCTAGTGATTTAATATTTTCAGAACCCGGCAGTTCGTTCAAAATTTATAACTAAATGTAAAAAAAAGTCGATTGAGATATAATTAACCGAGGTAAAAGTATTGCTTTGCAGTTCTTGCTTTTAATTTATAAAAAGGGTGTGCGCGTTGTTGTCGTATGTCTGTTTTTCTTTCAACGGGTTATCAGAGACATAATTTGTGACTTATATCACGGGGTCCATTTCCCCAAGAGTCATATACAACGCCGGTAGCCGCCATTACGACACCAAATTTACTTTGGCTTCATCAGTGATTCTGTATACCCTAGAAATAGTGCTACGGATGTGATTTTGAATCAAGGGATTTATAAATCCAATCACATCATCTGAATTCAAATGTACACAGCGACTTTATTTTGCACGTCCAATAGCATATATCATGCTTGCTTTATTTTTTTTTACTCATATGTATTTAATTACTACAACAAAATAATTTGTTAGAAAATTATGCAAAAAAATATGATACAAACTTTAACATTACATTCAATAAGGATCTACGTTTTCATTTTCGGGTTGTTGCAAAATATCGGCCCTTCCCGGTTCCCCCCAAAAAACAATTCAAAAAGTCAAATCATAGCGCTGACGCGGCCACTTAACACCATCTAAACGACTGGTAACAGGATTTGTAAATTTCACCCGCAAAAAATATCGATTGGGGCCGACTGCCAATCCGCCGTCTTACAAATTGATATCTTAAACTTTATTACAAACACATGACTGAAACGTTATTCTTAGCCTCATTTACGAACAATAGACCCACCAGTCCGCACTGTCACTCTCTGTGGATGTTTTAGCTTCCTAATAATAGCGTCATGTTTTCAAAGCCTCAGATGTGACAAATTTTGTTTTTTAATGTCGCCGCCAAAATTAAAATGTACCTTATCAGAATAGATAATTTTTCGGCCAAAATTATTTTCTAATCCAAGTTACCCCAAATTTTAAACTGCGAAGCGATAATGAAGCCGATGGTCACGTGCCTTAAAGTCTTGAGGCAGAATTGTGCAGTGGTGTCCTCAACAGGTGCGCATTGACGTGTGTGTATTGGGTGTCAAACTCTCTCTAATACAGCAGCCACATTCTGAAGGTTTGGTGACGATTACCATAAGTGTTGTCCACTAGCATCTCAGTCTTAGGAACTTGTTACAAAAACTTCGACACTGTTTGGGTTCACTTAGGAAATAAATTTTCGTCATTCTCAAACACTGTTCAAGCGACTCCAAGGTATGATCGTGACTTTCTGTCAAGATTTCGTGGGAGAAACCGCTGCCAATGTGAAAATAAAATCTGGAAGTACACTAGATGACCTTCCGATTATAAATGTATTATTCAAGATCTAAAGGATGTCCCAACAAGAACGCGATATTTAAATTTTAAATAAAACGCAGATATTTAAAAAAATTGTGAATTCTTTATTATATCTTAAAGTAGACAAGATGAGGTTATGTGTGGAATAACACATCGGCCAGATGGCCGCCGCGGCTTTGCTGGCACATACGCGATCTTTTAATGAAATTTTCAATGACAATGTTTTGCATAAATGTTGCGGTATTTTATTAATGCAGCGTTCAATTTCCTCTTTTAAGACTTGAGTCGTCGTCGGCTTATTCGCATAAACCATCGACTTGAAAAAAACCCCAAAGAAAAAAGTCATTTTCATGTTGTCTCTCCAATACCCAATTAACGAACTTCCTTTGCTGTGCATGGTCGAAACTGACACTGTTTTGTATTCAATGTTGGATCTGAGATTTTCCAACGACGTCGGCTTGTTGGCATAAACTAATGAAATGAATTGAAAGTAATCAAGTGGCAAAAAATTGCTTAAACAAGCCAGCCAATCCACTGGGCTATTTCTTGAGATAACACGCCCAATATACTTACTCTTCAATAAATCGATTGTAACGTGTGTTGTGTAATTACCACCCTGTCGCTAAAGGCAAACTGCAAAAAAAGTTATTTTTCAGGAAGTACATGTGGATTTTCACCCGACCAATAAACCATATTCCGCTTACGGACTTTTGAGCTAAAAATAGCTTCATCACACCATCTTGGCGCATCTTCTCCAGATCCCAATCGGAGAACTTATGTCGCTTCAAATGGTTCATCGGCTGCAGTTCTTGAGTCAGCTTGATCTTGTACGGGTGCAAACCATGATGCTTACGCAAAATACGTCATTATGTGGTTCGAGCGATGCTCAATTCTTGATCGTTTGCTATGGACGCCGGAACGGCAGCGATATGATGTTTCGGATTCAAGGACTTTTTGAAATGAAGCTTTCCAGACGGCTTATATGCCCAAGAGTGGTTTCCTCCAAATGCCACAAAAGGAACTTTTCTCTTGAAACGATTAATGGTCTCTTCACCCGGTTTAAGTAAACTTCAGGTTTCTGCGCCATACAACAAGCCTAGGATGTCGCAATAAGTTGCTTGGTCTTTCCAAGCCAAGCGATTGTGAATATACGGTTGATTTTAGTACTGACGTTATTTTTTCTATTATCCTATTATCCACTATCTCATGATTTTTGTTGACAATTGTAACGTCGAGGTTGTGCGTTATTCTTTGATTAAAGCATATAACGCGTTTTAAAATTACTTATTGTCCTGGTAGCCATTTTTCAATTTCAATGCCAGGAAACGCCTCTGTATTTGTCCCATTACGTCAATGTCATCTACGTTAGGCAGAAGCCGTAGAAAATCATGCCTCTGGTATTGACTTATGAGTTTCGAACAATCTTCTCAAGAATTTTGTTGAAAGTCACATAACAGCGCGTCAGCATGCGTAAAAATTGTTTTTTAAGTATTGAAGGTAGGTACCAATTTTTAAGAAGTAGCGATAGTTCTTCGTAGTCATCCTGCGCGTTTAATAGGAATACTAACAGTGGGTTCTGTGCACGTTTTTCCATGAACTTTTTCAATCCTTTAATCGGTGGTGGGTGTAGATTTCTATTTCTATCGTGGACTCTCTTTGCCTTAAACATTCTAACCCTTAAACCGCGGATAAAAAAAATTGTCTTCACAATGTCAAGGGGTCTGATTTAAGGGATGTTGTCGCCATCAAAAGGGGACGGAGAAAACATGCTTTACAAAATTTAATTCTTTATTCCAGTTTATTTCAAAAACTCGTATTATCAAGGCTTATTTTACAGTACGATGATGGGTAACACCTTTGGAATACCACAACGTAATGCATAAAAACTAATAATAATAATAATTGAGTGGCACTCCAGCCCACAAGAGACCAGTGCCTAGCTGCTACAACAACTTTGAGTGCTGTCAGTAACTCGAAAGAGATGGTGCCGTGAAAAATGCGATGTGTCCCGTCCGGGAATCATACCTAGACTTTCTGCGTGTGGGTCGACGCACTTACCCACTTACCGACGCGGCAACCACTAACAATGGAGATATTTATTGTGATCAGGTCAGAGTTCTCAGAAATTGCTGGATCTTCAGTAAGGACCTGATCTCAAGTCAGGAGACCAAAGTCTAGCCTCTACGGTTATTATTTATTCTGTGGATAACTGAACAATAGAAAAATTCTTTGAAATATTATCTTGGAGTGACTATAGCTCGAGAGATAAACTGTAAGAGGTCAAGGAATTGAATTTTGCTTGCCTGATGCTTGACCTTATATTTTACTTTCTTCTGTATGCAGAGTACACTGTACTCGTATATGGTTAACACATCTGATTTATACCGGGAAGTCACGCGATTTGTCCTTCCTTTCGTAAGAATATTTTGACGAAATGTGGTAATTACACATTCCTGCGGTATGACCTTTTGCATATGCTAATCCCAGAAGTCCAACAAAATCGCGAATAGAGTCACTCAGATTTTACACTTCAAATCAGTCTCATTGCATGCACAAGCTGTCATGTTGACGACGCTAATTTGAGGAAACAAATTAGAAATGTACATCTTTTAAGTCACGCCTCATGCTAATCAAAACCTTTCGATTCTTCAACATCAGCGCTTTCAGTGAAAAAGCAACAACTCCTAATCATTACCACTACTGTCAGAAGCCCAAAGCACCTTAATTTAATTAAGTAAACATAATTTCGCTGGGATAGGCGAAAAGAGCAAATATCTAATTTTCATATTGCCACAGACAATGCCGGCGATGATGCTTCTAAGCATTCGTTCCCGTTTCGAAAACCGAAAAAAAAGTTATCTTTTCCAGGCTTTACTGTCCACAATCATGAGAACATCATATACAAGGCATGAAATGTCCTCAAAGACATATCGTTCGTCGTCCTTGAAAAAATGGCCCGTATACACAAGCAAAACCAACCACAATGCGATCGTGAATTGCCAAGCAAATATAATTAAAGTCAAGCTCCTCAGCCAAGGTGTCGCGTTCGGTTCTGTTATTTGTCATCATCACCGTCATCAATAAATGAAATTAAATTCTATTTTATCAAGCAACAAAATGGAATCGTCTCCTGACTCGCATTCTCTCCTAGATTCCCTCGATATGGTGATGCCTTTGTATTGGTGGGAATATAAGGTGTAAGGACAAGACGAATTCACTTATCATTCCACTGCCGACGCGCCACTTCTTCATTCATGATTTCAGGATTGCGGTTGAACACGACTCGGCGGGAATAGGTCGGAGCGGGAGATGCCGAATTGCTGGAGATAAGGTGTGGAACTTGCAAATGAGGGTTTCATGCTTCGTGGTGTGGAAAATGTAATTTATTCACAATGGAACTGTATTTATGTGTATTTGTGCAGTGCGAGTATTCCCCGGGTAAACAGTTGCGGATTCGATGACTTTTCTGGCGCAGAGAAGCCAATATGCAAACACCTACATTTCGGAATCCTTCGACGGAAATCGTCTCTTTTTCACTTTTTATGCCGCAGGATACAGCTGTGTGGGTGCCTGAGGAAATATGAAATATGGCAGGTGATAGACGGTCCAAGATAAATCGAAAGGAAATCGGCATCAGATGGGATCCTGTTTGTAGGTAGATACACGCGTACGGGGATGTGCGCTACAATCCCTTTAAGGTGAAAGTTGAGATAAATACAAAATATTCTATCCCGGTGATGGATCGAAGGGATTGATGGAAGAAGAATGGGGATGATGATGTGCTCAGCGTTGGGGCCCAAAACGAGGGGCTGCCAATCTACTTGAATAGAATTAAATTTAGAAGTAGGCTGCTCCTGCCATACTTGTAATGAGGTCTGGTCCATTTTATGGACTTCAATGTGGAGAGAGCTTCATGATTTATGGATGAATGGATTAGAAATGCAGAGGAACTCTTATGGCGTGGATGGGTTGATTAGAAAAAAATTGTGCCCGGAAACGAGAATCGTATAAATACGAAGGACGTGATCCCTTTTGTCTGATGAGGCTTTTATCTACCACCAATAGATTGAATATCTTAGGCTAGTGAAAAGATATGTACCGATATGCCGTACATTCTTGAAGAGTTGTTTTTTTTTTGTCAGTTGTTATGAGAGATCTCATTGGCAACTCGTTTCTTCCTTTATTATTACTGCGTTAGTTTAAGGTATGGTTTCAATATATTTTTCATAAAATGCACGTTTGCGTATTGAAAAGGCACTTTTTACATACATTTGAATATACACACTATACGTAGGACACATACAATTCACTCACAAAAAGTGAAGTTTAAGACAACGAGGGGTCAAATTGAGCGATATTTTCATCGAAGTGAAAGTAGAATTGCTAGTGAGCTCAAAATATCGATGAAATGAATGCAATACGTATTGAACACTGAGCTTGAGCTCAAACCGAAAAATCAATCGATCTTACATGGCTACATTGAAAAATTGGAGTCGAAAGAGCAAAGGAGTTACTTTGTGGTGAGTTGCCGAATTTGTTTTTTTTCCGATGAGTTTCCATTTGTAATCGCGCAATATGTCAACAAATAAATGAACCGAGTTTACTTACAAAAGAGGTCCTCCGAAAATGTACACGTTCGGACGGCCACCATAAAGCATGTAGCCGCGTTGGTGATGGTTTGGGTCGCCCTAACCGCCGACGGTCGCTCTCCGGTCGCATTTTTGGATATTCATGAAAAGTTTTCTTTGACGTTTGTTCGGCACAGAAAGAGTGAACCAAGCCAAAATTTGATGCACTCCAGTCAAAGAATGGCAAGAAATGTCGTTTACTAAGGAAATATTAGTGGAGCTTGATTGTCATCAAGTCTGACTGCGATTTATTTTTAATAATAATAAATGAGTGGCACTAAAGCCCATAAGAGACCAGGGTCTAGCTTCTACAAAAACTACTCTTGTTGTGCATGCCACTGTTCCTTCATGAGTAGAAGGGACCTACATCTTTTTTGCCTACACCTAACGGCGAGATTTGAGAAGCTTTTCATAGACAATTGGTACTGTTTGAGTTTGAGTTTCTCAGCAACTCAAAAGAGATAGTGACGTGAAAAAATGCGTACAGGAATCGGACCTAGACCTTCTGTTTCTCATAATAATTGCACTGACAACTAAGTCTGGATTGAAACATTCCCCTGATATGATTAAATGTTAATCAAATAAACTTAAGCAAAACTAAAATTCAGTTAATAGTGATATTACCAGCAGAGCTATGACTAACTGTAGCTCCAGATTGCAATATAGTGGCTAATAAAGGGTGTCCCAACAAGAATACAAGATTTAAATTTGACGCCATTCGAATTATCATTGTTTGGCATTTGAACAATTATTATCGTCTGTTAGTAGAATGTATAAGGTAAATAAAAAAGGAGCGCTATACTAATGAGCAACGCATTCTCATTATGAAGTTGTTTACCAAAATGGTGGAAGTTTTGCGGCCACAGTTCGCAAAGTGCGATCAATTTGGGGTTACAATAATGCTCCAAACGGGTCAACTGTAAAGCGATTAATGGAAAAATTTGCTGAAACCGGGTCTGTAACTGATGTAAAGACAAGAACGCGCCTTCAACCAGGTCGATCGACCGAAAATATCGCAGCAGTACGTGATGGTGTCGCTCAAACTACATCTACCTCAATTCGACACCGAACTCAGCAAATTGGTGTTTCCAAATCCACTATGCAGCGAATTTTGACGAAAGATTTGCATCTTCATGCATACAAAGTTCAGTTGACTCAGGAACTGAAGCCAGCTGACCATGCACAGCGAAGGAAGTTCGTTAATTGGGTATTGGAGAGACAACACGAAAATGCTGATTTTGCCGCTAAAATCATCTTTAGTGACGAGGCCAATTTTCATCTTGATGGATTCGTCAATAGGCAGAATTGTCGCATTTGGGGCGAGGAGAATCTTTGAGTGATTCACGAGAAGCAAATGCATCCTCAACGTGTCACAGTGTGGTGTGGATTTTGGGCTGGAGGAAGCATTTAACCTTTTTTATGAAAATGAGTCAGGTCAAGCGCAAACAGTCAATGGTGTTCGGTATCGTGAAACTATAACCAATTTTTTCGTGCCACATCTCATACAGCCAGAGATACAATTCAATTGCTGCATCAGTCATTTCCCGGTGCGAATTAACACCATTTGACGTTTTTCTTTGGGGTTTTTTGAAGTCGATGGTTCATGTGAATAAGCCGACGACGACTCAAGTCTTAAAAGAGGAAATTGAACGCTGCATTAATAAAATACCGCAGCATTTATGCAAAGCGGTCATTGAAAATTTCATTAAAAGATCGCGTATGTGCCAGCAAAGCCGCGGCGGCCATCTGGCCGATGTGTTATTCCACACATGACCTCATCCTGTCTACTTTACGATATAATAAAGAATTCACGATTTTTTTTTAAATATCTGCGTTTTATTTAAAATTTAAATCTTGCCTTCTTGTTGGGACGCCCTTTACATAGTTCACAGAAATCTTGCTTTTTTAATTTGATTGAGTCGTTATGGCAGACTTTTGGACAATCGAGTAAAATAGATCGCTTTAATTTTTTTTCTTAGCTCTAGACCTTGTGTTTTGAGATTGGGTCAACGATTTTCGATTAGATTGAGACCTGGGCTCTTAGCTGGCCAATCGGACACAGCAACTTTTTTGGACTTTCTTGGCTATGTGCTTCGATAATTATCATATTATCATCATGTTGAAAAACAACTGCACAGGGAGGATGCGACTTGTTATTCACTAATGGTGTGAGGTTCGACCCTTGATTGTCCAGGTATATGTGTTTTTTTCTTCAATCTACCCTCTATGAGGTGCAAATTTCCGACAATAGAATAACTCATCCAGGCCCCAAGCATAATTCACCTTCATGCTTCACAGATGGTTAAACATGATCACTTCTTAATGATTCTCATCGTCTTTCCTAAACCCATGATATCCCGTCCATACAGTAATGGTTTAGTTTTGTTTCTTTAGACCATATCACCTTACCGCAATCTTCATCGGACCAATTATCATTATTTTTGGCGAAATATAGTCTTGATATTATGTTCTTCTTTGAAAGAGCTTTGTTCATTTTCTTTTTAATGGGTATCACATTGTGCTTGCGCAATATCCTGTTGCTCTGTCCACCGACTTATTTTTTGCTACTTCAGAACTTATGACTCCAGAGAATAAGTTTTATCAAACGTCGCTTATCCTAATCAGTGATTTTCTTAGCCCTTTCCTGTTGTGAATTTTGTGCGTCCGTTTAAGCTTTCTTCCTTAGCTTTTCAGTAGCTGACTGCGAAACTTGGAATTCTCTTGCTAATTGACGAGAGTAATTTAAAAATTATTTTTTGCATTGTTTGACGTTTAATGACGATCATTAATTTCGTTTTTAGAAAATACATAATATTTTAACAGCAAAAACTCCAAGGAAATGGAGATTTAAACTGTTTCGTTTCAAAGCTGCAAATGCCACAATACACTCAGAAAACAACTGAGTTAGTAATGGGTGAAGCATGTACAGCATGCACAAAAAGAGTACTGCTTACCCATCTGCCGTCAACTAGAATCCTTGTAGAATACCTGTGAATTTTCACTTCGTCAGCTTATATAGAAGAGCATGTATGAAAAAAACGTATGCCAAAGCAAAAACCTGAGTCACATCGTCTTCCTCATGATGTACATACTTCAAACTTCACTACATGTGTGTAACCGTGAGCATCTTCTTTACCCGTATTTTCTACTGAAGGGGTCGCGGGGGAATGCACTCCCAAGATACCTCTATGCCGGTTGATCCTCCGACATCGATTCTAACTCACCAAAATCTTGGGTCTGTCGAGATATCGTCTACCTGTTGGAATTGCATTAAGGGTACGCATCCGAAGTCGTGATGAAGGGGACATCCGTATCACGTGGCCAAACCAACGAAATAAACGTTTTCCATTCGAAGGAGTGGCTGCTTTACGCCCACGGTGAAAGGTGTTGATTTACTACAGTTTACGCCGCGTAATCGATCTGTAGATTTGGAAAAGGCATACGAATGAGTCTCCCTACGAAAACTCTGAAGTTTTCTACAGGAGTATGGGATTGACGGTCCCGTGTTGAGTGCCACTCAATTTCTTTACACCCACTGTAGCAGCTGTGTTAGCATAAACAGTGTGCTCCAAAATTGCAAGCTTCAAAAATTATTTCTTCCTTTGAATCAATTTTTCTAAATTAACTATGAACATGTGAGGTCATTTCCAATCACAATAATAATAAATGAGAGGCATTTCCGCCCACAAGCGACCAGGGCCTAGCTTCTGCATTAGCTACTCGTGTTTTGCGTGCTACTGTTCTATCACGATTAGAGGGGACCTATAGTTTTTTGCCGACACGGAACGGTGACTCGCAAGAGGTGTTGCAGTGAAAAATGCTGGAATCGAACCTGGCCAGTACTCAGCCACTACGCAACGGCGGTCATGTGACGGACTATGTACTTCCTGAAATTCAAGAGCATGATTTCGGTGAGCTCTGGTTTCAACAAGATGGCGCTACTCGATATACAGCACGTGAAACAACAGACTTGTTGAGAAATCATTTTGGTGAGCACTTATTTTCTTGGCGATATGTAATGTCTCAGGTCTTCAGGAGTAAGTAAGTTAGAGTAAGATGCTTCTCCGTTTTCTAAGAACTTGACGCCAAATCGGGCCAATAATTCGGCGCTGTAGAGCTTTGTTCTTCTTTTGTCCTTCTTCAGGTTTTATGGATTCACCGATATTGTAAATCCCAGAAAATTGTGGTTGGATGAAAGAACAGCTTTCGTCTTCTTCGAAGGACGTTCGTCGGGTGCAGTTCATTGTTTCGACTGTTGCTTGGTCATTGGTGTATACAACCCAATCCATGTTTCATTGACGGTTATAAAACAATGCAGACATTTCTTGGAATTGTGCATAAACAGTGTCAACAATTGCTGGAAATTAATCTCACGGTTGTTCTTATTGTCCAAAGTGAGGAAAGTGGACACTCATTGTGCATGTCGCAAATCTCACGCACCTTAAACCGGCAGTTTGTCGATACGAGGTCATACTCGTACATTTTTGTCACGTCATCGCCCGTGCTAGCACCTGGGAGCACATCAAAAACGGAGGTCGAGGCTTCAAAAACTAATTTTTGACTGTCGCCGTCGCAGGAAAATAGCCACCGTAAAAAACATTCAATCAAAGAATGATTTCGTTCATTCTAAAAACAAAAATCGAAACGCTCGCCGATATTGTCTCCTTCCCAATTTTCTAAAAATCATCTTAAAGTCTCATATCTTAATCATAAACGTTCGAAACACTTTTAACAAAATTAATTCAATAAACTATTACCAATGAAATGAAATACGCAGATGAGATTTATTAGAATGGACTCGAAAGACAATGGCAAGCTCAAGCTCCTTTCGGGAAATCCACTCAGAAGGAGCAATCTGCTTGTTTCCCCAAAAGATTAACGTTGTTGACAATACTGCATTGGCTTCAGAATGTTGTGGGAGAAAACAAAACTACTATCTGCTGACACAATTTCAATCCACTCTAGGGATACTCTTTTGGCAGCCTTTAATAAATCCCCATGAGCCAACGCAGAGGAGCAAAAATGTCAAAACTGGGACAAGGAGCTAAACGATGAACGAAACAAGTTCATGGACACAAATGCGCTTGCAACTCGTAGATACTTCAGATAAATATTAGTTTTTCAGTTTTCGTTTTACGTAGTTTTGTTTTTAGTTTTGTCTCTCGTTTTTTCTGCAATTTTTCCTTCCGATTAAACAGAAGAGTTCTGCTCAGATTTTTTTCCTGCTTCTTATCCACCTTTCTGCTTCAACAATAGCAGAGCAGACTTTTGTTATCCTTGAATTTTGTTCGGTTCTTCTTCTTTTTTTTTTAATCTACGTTTGATGTTTACACAACTTGTTGAAAGAGATTGGGTGGAATGGGGGAGATGAAGTTCATTTTTTCTGCAAAATGGAGCAGAAGGATTTTAATTATTTAAGCTCCTCCTGCAGTCTGCTGGCTTCAAGAAAACATTTTTTGTTTGCGCTTCTCAATGCAAGGTGATCTGCAATATAATCCCGAATTTCTAGGGAATCACTCAGAAAATGTCAGATTTTTAATGATAATTGAAGTTCTGCTGAAAGTGGGATTATTTGTGAATGAAAACGAACAATATGTGCCTTGTTGTGAGACGGTAGTAATAGTCGAAACTTTTTCATTTCACATTTGCATTTTTTGACACTTTCAAAAATATTTTTTATGCCAGTGAATGTAGGAAAAATATAACATAGTGGGATATGGAGATATAATATATGTATCCGAGCAATACGATTGTATCTCCTAAACTAAAAAATTTAAAATTTCCTGTCTACTTTCCCCTGTTTTTATTTTTTCATCAGAGAGGATTAAAACATCCCAAACTCGTTTGATGATGACGAAAAATGTTCACCTCTACAAAAATCACCGAGGAATTTAATGCCAAAAAGGAATTTAATGCAGACAAAGTAACGCCCTGTAACATGACTTTTTAAACTTAATTTTTAAACACGATCATCCAAAAGCTGTCATGAAGAACGGACGTACACTACCCTCGTTTTGGAAAAGCGTCGCAATGGGTAGCAATAACATTCAGGTAGTCAAGCATTTAATTTCGGCTCCACACTCCACAATAAATAGTACTCTTACCAATCGCTGCTTCTTTTGGATCACGAGGCATCTTCATAAAAGAGTAGTTTTTTCTAAGGACAAAGCTGTCTTTGTACAACACCCTTGTCTGATTAAGCATAGAGATTGCCTTAGACACCGTCCATTTGCCCACTGGCATAAGAAAAGCGTTTTTTTTACATGTGTATTCCCTATTCCGCGCTGTAGATGTGATCTACTTGACAGAACGCCTACGAAAGCAGTCTCGTAATAAAGGATCAAGTAAAAAAAAAAATACTTTTGGAAATTGAAAAAAACCAGTCTCGTAATACGGCCTAGAGAGTTTGACTGCAGTTTCATTGCCTACAACTCCTTGCTGCTTAAGAACCCTGCTAGGCTTGATTGGATTGGGTTTGGAGAAGAATCATAGTGCATTGTAGCAACACTTTACGTTTCTGGAGGCTAGGTTGTTGGACGACAAGGCTTTAAGATCGACTTGACTATGGGGTATTTTTTACTGACTTCTGGAAAACGTATACCTCACACCAATTACTAAAGTTTGACTATGGCACAAGTCAATTATAGTTAGCTGGAACACTTGGCAGCAAATTCAAATTGAATTCTACTACTGAGTTGAAAAAATTACGAGTACATATATAGAATTGAATTGAGTGGCACTACAGCCCACAAGGGACCAGGGCCTTGCTTCTACAACAACTGCTCGTGTTGTGCACTAGTAGAAGGGACCTATACTTTTTTTCCGACTCCGAACGGCGACATTTGAGAAGCTTTTTCATACACAATAAGTACTCCTTGAGTGTTGTCAGCAACTCGAAGGAGGTGGTGCTGTGAGAAAATGCGAGGTGTCCCCGTTCGGGAATCGAACCTAGACCTTCTTAGTGTGGCTCGACGCACTTACCCATTACGCCACGACGACCACTAACTGAATTATATATATAACAGTTAAAACATCCAGAAAACGCAAAACCTCCATGTTCTGAATGTTTTATATTTTATTAATATTCGATGCTCAAAAGTGACAGAATCGTTTCGGACTTCCACATTTATCGTAACCACTGTTCGCCGCAACATGACTGAACTTTGTGATGTATAACATACATATCATATAGTTTTTTTTAGACCTGTTCCTTGGTGTAACATTTTCCAGCTAATAGTTATTTATAAATTTGTAAACTGTCACATAGTTATTTGGATGTGGTAAATAAGAAAAAAAAAACGAAACCATACTCGTATATTCGTGGGTGTAACTTGCAATCACCAATATTTATTGCGGTGATTTTCAAATTTATAGGACCAGAAAATGCGAAAAGGGAATCAATAATAGCCCTGAGCGGATAAGACATAAAAGTGTGAATAAAATAATTTTCTTTTACAATTTATTTAGTTTTTTGTGCCACAATCTAAGTACGCAAAGCTCGAATGATTCTTGAGATCACTTTTGAAAAATTGCTTTATAAAATATGCCGAAGGATAGATTGTGAAATGAAAGTATTGTAAATCGCTATTCTTGTGTTATATCAATTTTTTTCTAGAGGAACGATCGTCTTAAATAAGACAAGAATAGCGGACTGTTGTCCATTATGATACTGATTGGCATGACATGATAACCTTATTTAACATATTTGTCGCTGATTTGCCAAATCTTGGTAACGGCGTTGAAATTGATATGTTTGCTTACGTTACAGCTATATTTGCTTCAGGTACATACTACCTGGACGTACACATTGTTTTACAAACTGTTCTATTCAAATTGGATATATACTTCTACAAGTGGAAGAGTAAGGTAAATCCCACAAAAACACAAGCTATTTGGTTTACTCGTAGGCGCAAAAACTGTTTCCTTCTCAATAGCGTTTATTAAATGGGCTCTTTTAGCTTAGACTAGTCGGAATATTGTAGATATCTTGGGGTTTTAATAGACAAAAAGTTTAACTTTTAGACACACACATCCTCCACTATAGATAAATTTAATAAAATTATAAAAATTCTTTATCCTTTAATTCGTAGGAAATCGAAACTTAGTTTAAATAATAAAATATTGTTGTTTAAATAAATTTTTCAATCCATACCACCGTACGGAACTCCTGTCTGGCACGACGTCGCTTTAACACACAAATGTAAACTGCAAACATGTCAAAACAAAATTATTAAACTTATGCTTAATTTTCTGCGTTATTATTGTAGGCGATTTACAAAAATGTGCTACTTGCTTTACACCTACTTATAATTCATGCACCTACTGTAATTTTTATAGTAAATAAGCAGTCGTTAATTCGGCTACTAAGGTTCTTCAATCCTGCTTGTAAAACTCTCCCGATTACCCCACTATATATAACAGCGTGTAACATACATTGGTTGCTCAATAAATATATGAGTGAAGTAGTCTTTCTTTCTTTCTATCGCTTCCTACATTATTCAACTCGAAGGTTGCATGAAAATATCAATATTAACTTTTAAGAAACTCTTATTGTTAAGCTACCGTAAAAATTTTATAACAATTGCCTAAGCTCCAATAATGAACCTATTAATTGCTTGATAAATTAATGAAATACTAAACATAAGAGTTCGCTAGGGAATCTTTGTAATATTATTTTGTGAGAGTTAAATAAGTGTATTACTTGTAGCTTTCCCTTGTACTGATATTCATATTAACTTCATACTGTTCTCATCTAAAACTATACCATTTCTTAGTTGTAAAGGATAGAAGGCCTATATCTCTAAACAAAATTATCTACTACAATATTGATTACGCTACTGAATAAAATTATTTGAATTTGAATTTGACTTGCTTGAATTTGATTTTTTTTATGATAGTAAACCATGATTTGACTTATTGAAAAATTCTTTGTTTTTGACAATTGTGGCAATTTGTGCATTTTTTTGCAAAGTTGTGCGTTCTTTTTTTGTATTGAAAGTATTTTTCCACTAAAAAATCCGTTAAGGTTTGCTTGGACAAACATCGCCAGGGTTTTTGAATGGACAATGGACAGAAAATGCATTTATCTTCAACTATGGTGTCAAGCAAGAAACAAGACTCCCCTAGACAATTATATGAGAATGTGATGTCAACTGCTTGCCACAGCTGAACAATCCTATCATAGATGCAAACGAAAATAATGTAGCTGAGAAGAATGTCTAGTACAATGTCCCATTGTAATATAAAAGGACTCAAGTTTTTTCATCTGATCAACAAAGTCGGCCTCTTGATGCAGGAGCTTTGCTCAGATTCAAACCATTATGTTTTGACATTGACTAAAGTATTGTATAATATAAAATATACTTCTTAAAAAGCTAAATAGTGTCGCATATATAAGATTCAAGATTTTCTATTACTAAATTTACTTCGTGGAGTTAGTCCATTTTTGGCAAAGACTTCAATATTAAGCGGTAAATTGCAAGCTGTGTTTATTAAGACTAGATTGGTTCTTTTGCAACTTTTTCAAATTGTTAAAAGGTGACGTTTGTGTCTGACATTCCTTTGCGGGAGGCATTCCTTTGCGGGAGGCATTCCTTTGTCAGATGCACTCTCTTGTGGCGGACAATCACTGTTTGATTACTTCTTTCCCCTCGTGCTGTCCATATTATGTATATCCAAGAAATAAATGTATAAGAACATTGACACTGTAAAATAAATTTTCGAATGGTGAAATTTGAAAAAGCAGTTTCTACACAATCCTTGATAATTGTCAGTACTGTTTACCCAAACTAAAAGATGAATGAAACCTTAATTTTGAATATGAACCCACGCAGCGGTTAACGCCTTTGCTACATTACATTTTACGTATATTTTATAGGCGACAGAAGCATGCATATAAGGTTCATTTAAAATATTCATTTGTTCAAAGGCTTAACAGATTAATACATTTGTAAATGAATTTTTAAACCCCTAATAAGATGAAAATAAAACTCAGTACACATAAATTATGTTTTTAACTCGTTTCTTTTGGTGTTGGAATCAATTTCCAATTTGACTTATTTAATTTTGATGATTCATCGCATTGATTATTTATGTTGATGCTGGCATTATTACCGCTTGGCTAGTTTAAAAGGGGGAATTAATTAAATGTTGAAAAAACAATCGAGGAAATTACTATTGAAAAATCTGTATAGAGGCAAGAAATCAAGCGAAAAGTAAAATAAATCCGAAACAGAATTACTTATAACTTTAGTGCCTGATATTTTTTAATGCTTTATAAAATCACGCTTTAAATAATTAAATCAAAGTGAATCTGTTTCTTAATAGCATCAAATTAACAATCCATCAGCCATTACTAAAATTAATTTGAATTTATGAACAACACCATGTTATGGCAACAAATTTGCTTGCTCGTCATCACATCCTAATTGACTTTTTCAGAATCAGAGTATCTCAAAATATGATCACGGTTAGTGTATTTTATATAGTGCATTGATTACCTAACTCATGTACGAGTAGACGCCTACGAGATGCACAAGTTCTGCGTTATAGAATTCATAATGGAATTAAATTGTGTTGCGGTGCAAATGCATATACTCTGCAGTGCAAGCTCATTTAGCTTAAAATGCAAAAATTAAAACAAAAGAGGCTTACGTTACATTTCTGGGCTGGACTTTCGTTCATTTTGACTTTTTAACAGCTCCATTTGCCGTCAAAACTCAAAGAGTACTTAATGTCTATAAAAAGCTTTCGAAATTTCACAATTCGGAGTTGGCAGCAATCGTAAGTCTCAAAGAATTTTTTATGAAGCTTAGTCCTGGTGAATGATGTTGTCCACTAATTTATTGATTTATTTATTTAAATTTATAAAAAATGATATTTGAAATGGTCCACCGAATATATGCAACCTTTAAGTCAGATGTATTTGGTCAGGATGACGCATTGCACAAATGAAGCTTAGGTCTATGGAATTGCCTGGCTGGGATTGTAAACGGAGACCGTAATGCGTCGCTTCTTCATAGTTCTCAACTGCTTGGCTTGGAATATTCGATAACTTGGTCGTTTTTACGTGAGTGTCTCGGAAGCGTACAAAATTCAACCCCTAGAAAAATTGAAGCCAGACGTGCATCAAATATTCAGTGAATGGGCTCTGAAATGAAACTCAATGAAAGTCCAGTGTTTTATCGTGAAATTGTGTTCAGTGATGAAGCCCATTTCTGGCTCAGCGGATATGTAAATAAACAAAATTGCCATATATAGGTTGATGAGCAACCTGAAGATTATCCAGAGTTACCCTTACATCCGCTAAGAACAACGGTGTGGTTTATTGGTTTTTGAAATCACTGGTCCACATCTCCTCAAATGAGAGATAAATAAGAATGTGCTCATAAATTAAAACAGTTATCGCACCATTTTACGTACAATGTGCTACTGCTTCTTTCAATTATATTGTCTCGGTGAGCTCTGCTTTCAAAAAGACGGCGCTACGAACTATACAGCACGTAAAATGGATGGACTTATTGAGGGTCATTTTGGTGACCATTTAAAATGGCCGCCTACATTATTCTATACCACACCTTTGAGCTATTTTCCCTGGGGATATGCAAAGTGCGAAGTCTTCAGGGATAAGGTAGCTACGATTGAAAGTCAACATTTTCCGCGAGATGTAAGTTGTTGGCCTTCCGAATGTACCACGTGAGACTTGGCCATGGCTTATATTTACATGATATCAAATTCAAAACGTAAATGCCACAATTTGTTCTTTTAAGCGATGTAAGAAATATCAAGTTTACTTTCGAATTTATGTGTTTTGTTTTACATTTTAAACCAAAACCTCACTATGAATCACCGTTTACAAAAAAATGGACAAACATTATAAATTTATTCTTTTTACTTCTAAATATTGAAAACGCATTCCAACTAACTAAATTCTCCTACGATTCTTCTTTATTTAATTGCGCTACAGTCCGGGATGGATCTGGACCTCAATCAAAATGCCTCTCCAGCTGCCTCTAGTTGCGCACTCCACGGTTGGTTGAGGTCCTTCTCTACTTGCGAATGCCATCTCAACCTAGGCAGTCCTCTGTTGTGTTGTCTCTATGGCTAGGATTTCGAGATGATACAGCTTATAAAGTTCGTTCTTAAATCTTCTCCTTCAGAAGCCATAACCTAAAACAGGACCAAAAATCGTACGCAGAACTATTCCTAATTTGCTTTTAGTAACGTTAAAGTTTCTGCACCGTAAAATAGGACTGGGATCATCAAACTATTATACAAAGCCAGCATAGTCTCTCGATAAAGGTAACATTACTCAATTTCCTCTTGTTGTTGTTCTCTTCATATACCGCGGAGCCGAGGTAGACGAAATTCTTGAATACCTCGAAGTTTCTGCTCCCTGGTGATACGCTGTGTACGAGACGTCGATGTTGCGTGTCCTTACTCGATGACAGCATATACTTCATCTTGCAGTCATTTTTCGCCAAACCCATTTTAACCGCTTTCGCTTGTGCGTTATACACGATCTTCTCAAGAACGATGTTAAAAAGTTACATGACCGCTTGTCGGTTTGTCTAAAACCTTCTTTGACATTCAAGGCCTCGTGGAGTTCATTACTGACCTTGAGGGAGCATCGTCAAGAGAAAAAACAAAACATGGTACTGTATAGATCGCACTGCCATATGCGACCTTTAAATTGGCGAATAGGTGGTGAGTGTCGATTTGCACTTCTTGGGTCTTTTCCAGGATTTGCCGTAAAGTGAAGATTGTTGACTTCCCTCTCTTGTAACTAAACTAATAAGAATCTGTCAGGTTTCTAGCTAACTAAATTCTTTTGAAAGAAGAGCTCTCCAGTGGTATAAGCAAAGAGTCCGAATTAAAATACAGTTCGCTAATTTTCATTACGTTCCAGAACTCTCTTCGTCTGGTTACTCCTAGAGCGCTATACATCTTTATAACATATGAAAATATAAATCTACCCATTCACTTTTCAACTTTCTAGTTCCTTAAACTGCGTTAAAAAAATTTAGAAAATGATGTAACTACCAAAGTACTACCACAAGGCGCAATTTCTTTTCCATAGCTTCAATTATTTGCGATAATTTCCCTAGAGGCTGCTCATATTATTCTAACTAATTTCATACCATGTGACGCCTGTAATTCAAGTCCTTGAGTACATTACTGAGCTCCTGCAGGCGGAGGTTATTTGGAAAACGAGAAGGATGCAAAAGAAAACCAGTTCACATAAATCAGACATCAGAATCCTACGGATTTAATTGAATCTCTTCGTGTTCTGCATGTGGGCGCATCCCTCATGTATGTGTGTTGTTTTAATGTGCCCCCGTCTTCCGGGAAGAATGTTGTCTCCAAATAAGCCGGCATATCAATTTACATAATCGATACTCGCAATTTAATTGATGCATGCCTACGCACGCAGAAATAATATCCTTTCGTAACGTTCTCGTTGTTATTGCTGTTAATCATCGAACTGAAATCAGGTAAAAATTAATTAAATAAGTGAATGAAGAAAATAAAAATTAATCAATTAAATATTTGAGGTTTGAAATGAAGCAGCCAACTTAATGCTTCCGTTTTACGATATATGAGCGATCAGCATCAGGTATTAACGTCATTAAAAGTCGATATTGATTTTTTAATTTTATGAAATTCATTTCGTGGCGTAGTGGGTAAGTGCGTCGACCGCCACACAGAAAGTCAAGGTTCAATTCCCGGATGGGGAAATTCGTGTCTGGTATAGACGGCGCACAGTGGAATGCGGAGATAAATCTGTAACTTTTGAGCCCGTTAAACGGTTCAGATGAAATTTGGAATATAGTATCAGTGTCATAAGACACTCCTGTTGTCAAAATTTGTTGATATAGAATGAAGAATACCGTTGTAATCGTAAGTTAAAACCATTGAAAAAAGAACCACTTTTTACTTTGCAACAATAAATATAGCAAAGCTAGAATTCATAGCTGTAAAGAAAAATTACATTCAATACTCTTTACTGACACACTTTCATTGTAAAAAAATTTTAAGTCGGAATTTAATGCAGCAAGGCTTGAGCTTCACTACTTAGTGGGAGTGAATCCTTAGTATTCGATTCGGGCCTCAAATATGTTATCCAGGGATCAGATGAAAACAACATTTAATGAACTAAATCTTCATTCTTTGCCGAACGAGAACATTTTCTGCTATTATTAGTGTTGACTTTTGTGGGCCTCTTCTGACAATGATCCGACGGTCAACGCTGTTGATGATATTATATCTGCTCCGTGGAATAGAACTTTATGAACCATTGCTGGTATAGAATACCATATATATATAAAGGGTGATTTTTTAGCTATTATCTTTTTGGCAACACTGGTTTAAACAGCTGACGCACGTTTCGTGTTTCGTTTTACTGTCAAACATCTTCAGGTTGGTCCATAACTTAACCATGAATCGTCTTTCAAACGAACAACGCTTGCAAATTATTAAATTTTATTATCATGTTATCAAAGCTAATGCTTCATCAGGACTAAAATCAGACTTGTTGGAAGATGTTAGAGGTCCGGCATCAGCATGTATTTAATCGTGAGATATGGATGATTTCAACTTTTTATTTATATCTATTGGTTCTATCACAACAATTTTTAAAGTTTTAATTTGGCCTTCCTTTTTTATTGGTCGGCAATCTATTTCTCAATTGTTCTAAATTTTTCAAATTGACTTAAAAATTATCTTTTAACAATTCCAATACATCAGTAAATGTGGCAAAGCCTTTGTTTCACTTCAAAAACTGTTATTTTAAAACTAAAACGATGATTTAATTGACACTGTGTTACATTTGTATAGATTTTTTGATAAAAATTCACCAAAGTTGGAAATAAACGGAGAAATTTGTATTCAAGTACTAATTTGTGATCGTATATCCGATTCCAGGAGTCGGAAACCACGTTTTTCAATAAAAACCCTCCAATTACTCACATTTACGTATGACCGGACATAAGATATAACAACAATACTTTATCATTAACAACGCTATCATAAACTAAAATATTACATGCAGCAATAATAAAAGCTTCCTGGTTCATATCCATGGTAGTTGCTCAATACAAACATTAGAAGGAACATCGGAGAAAAATTTAAAAAAAATCTGAAAAATGCCTGACATTGCTCCACAAAAATGCAAAAAGTGCATTTAATATTTGCACCATCGATAGAGAATTTTTGAAGCTTTCCGAAAAAATTAGTCTCCCGTTGGACCCTCTTGGAGCATTTTTATTATGCACCACCAAACATAGAAGTACTTCTCGCAAAAGGTAGCCTTAACAAAAAGCCTGGTCTAGAAAACTGGTGGTCAAAATGCAAAATCTCTTGATGTAGTTTGAAGTTTAAATGTACGCCCTTTCAAATAAATATAACTTCAGCTTCCAAGGTGGCTTATTTTAAATAATATACCGGATCAAATCTTATTGAAAACAAAAAAAAACCTCAAATTTTTAAAATTTCAAAGCTTCAACTTTGAGCTACTCCTACACCGAAACGGCTCATTAGATATCAACAAATTTTTGACTTTCCGAAACTTAAAAACTTATATAATTTTACTTACTTTTTTTTTCCGCTGCGGCACCACTGTGCGGCGTCAGTTAAAGCGGAACCGATATGCAAGCATAATACTTACAACATGGAGGGTCAAGGAATTGTCCGAAATGAGGAGTGTTCGTCGAAGAAGGGTCGAAGGGAAGTTTTCACGACAGATTTAACCAAAATACAGTTCAAAAAGGAAAATGGTCATAATCAAATTTAAAAAGGTGAACTTTGATTACAGGCGGAACAAGTACCATCCATAGATAATTGTTTTTATCCCATTTGGTTATGCTCTCAACGTTGAAACTTAATGTGCCTTACATTCACAACCGTAAACCAAGGTACAAATAGGAAAAACTGAAAGTATTGGGAATAAAAAAATTCGGTCATTTCTTTTTTTATATACATTTTTTTTGTAATTAAAAACACAATTGTATTGTCCGTCCAAAGCAACTCCTTTTGAGGACTCTCACCAAAATCTCGAAAAACATCTCTAAAAACTGAGTTCACTCTGTCATCGATTAATGAGCCATTCGTCAATTTTTTAAAAAGCCCCGAACCTGTGACAACCTACATCGTTTTGCATCTGTCGAAAACCCAATAGTCGAAAGGGACAAGGTGTGGAGAAAGACCTCCAATTTCAGTGTTTTCAGGTAGTTTTGGACGGCTGCAATAAGGTGGGACCGAACGTTGTTATCCTTGTCCTCACCTTGTCATCTCTTAAATGAAGTTTTTTTTCCATAGTTTTTCCTCCAAGATAGATTCAATTTACCGAACTGCATATCTTACTTGTAAAACAATTGTATTTTTAGCAGTAAGGTTTCTGTAAAACCAAATCTCTGTGCAAGCTAAAGATAACTTTGTTAAAATATTGTTATACTATGCAGCCAATAAATATCTATCTATCACCTTGTCATGATTTTCTGCCGTTTCTGGCTGTTTTTAAAGCAACGTACGACTCAAACGCCTTAGCTGTAGTGGATAACGTTTCCCTTCGTTATGTTACGGTTTCTTTCATCTTTCTGGTTCCTCACTATGCAGGATCTTTTTCTTTGGCTTCGATGTAGACGATAATGGAACGAGTTCACCAGGCTTTTGCATAGTATGCCTTCAGCATAAACTTCTACAAGCATTCGATGCAGCTGCAGTTTTCCTCCAAGTAGAAAAGGAAAACTAAATCCGAACATTCTCGAACAATATTGTTGTCTAAAACAGACGCTGATGCACACTAGAAATTGCTGACAAATGTAACACTTTTCCAATAAAGTAGGTAATCGCTTCCAAGATCAGCCACAACTTGCAAGTGGCCCTATCTTTGGAAAATGTGTACCCCCAATATTTTCATCAGCAAAGGAGTGGATTGGATTAGAAGTTGCAGACAAGAGATCATTTAAAGCGGATATTAGATATCAGACATTCAGTGCTTCGAAAGGTTACTTTCAATTCATAGAAAAAGAGACTCTTCAATGCCGTGGGATATATCAAGCACAACAATCTTGTTTTGTTGTGTTATTATGAAAGAATTGGCTGCGATTTTCGGTGTCATGTGCCATTAGATCGCTTGTGGGTCTATTGCTGCGAAAATAGTACTATCAGTTATTAAGTAGCTTCCGCAATTTATGATACTTCACAACCCGACGGCTTATTAGCGAAAGTGCTATGGGTCGGAAGGGAGGTTGCAATGGTTCGCCTCATTTCGGAAAAGTCTGAACAAAGGCGGTTTTCCTGAAAGTGTCATAAAGAGTAGGACAGATGAAAGGCAAAGCTTAGCTAAGCAGTGGTTTTGCCACCGTAGAAGAGCACCTCTTTAGGAGATTAGGGGGTAAACTATCCGATCCGATCCGGATTTCTGCACGTTGTGTTAGCTTTTAGACTTCCTGTGGCCTAAGTAACGTTGACTGGTGTAATAATATTATTTTTCAATGTTCCAAATTTAAAGTGATCATAAAGTACACATGTAAATTAACCCTGTATCCCAATCTCATAAATGCTTAAATTATATGTAAATATTAAATTCACGACACTTAGGTCACATGCTTTCTATGTAAGACGACTAATCCTTATCAGAGTTTCGAAAAAAAACTCCTCCCTTCACCGAAGTATGTAGAGCGACACAAACTTATATGGCCTTGTCCTGGAATCATTTTAAGGCACCCTGCCTCTCAAAGGAACCAATACACCCGCACTTAACATTAGGGTAAGTGGATTTGTGGTTCTCTTGAGTATCCCGAAAATATTATAAATCTGAGACAACTTCAAACCCCAAATCCAACACACACACAACCACCACTGCAAATTCCTCACGATTAGGGGATTCGCCCAAGTAAAAGTCCCCCCTCGCAGGGAGTGTCGCAGTAAAGAATTCTCTCCTGGCACTGCTGACTTTATGTAGGGGAGCAGTTTCTGGTTGCTAACAAGCTGAAGTGTGTAGTCGAAATGTGAAGTAGTAACGGAACATTTCAAAAATACCATTTAACAACCTCATCAACCGGAGAAAAGTTAAAACATTTAATACGCTTCAACTTCATCTCGAAGCAGGAGTCGGATTTCCTGCTCTTTTATGCTGGCATCCGTCCCCTTTGGCATGTGTAATGTGTAAGTGGCCACCTCACGTGTGTAACATACGTCTGCCTTACACATTTCTCTAATTAAACATTTTCGCATAACGTTTTTCAAACGACTTGGTTGGTAATAAAATCATATTCCATTCTGGCCCCACGCTCCTGCGGATAATGATCCGAGCTACGTGTAGACGTGTATCAGGTGTAGCAAGCAAACACACTGATTGCCACGGCACAGGCTTACATCACACTCGGGCATACGTACATGAGGAAGTGTTCGGGTCTACACGGCAGTGTCTACAGAGGAAAACAAAAAACAAACAAAATGTGAGAAATGAAGACACCTGCTGCAACAGAAATGCGAAAGAGAAGGGAACAAACGGGCCGTCAGAGGGAGCAGGATATTGGAAAAGCAGCAAAGGTGACGTGGAACCATTTTTGCTCTTCGGTTGGTTGTACATTTCAACCACGCGGAAGGATAAATATAAATAACATTTAAAAAAACGAAATGAATTCCCAAATCAGGACGAAGATTTGCCTCGCGTCCTTGTGGTCCGGGAACCGCCGAAAACGAAGGAACGAAAACAAAATTCAAATGCAAATTTATTTACCCAATCAAGTTGTTTGCGGCGTATTCATCATGTGGTGGCGGCGCGGCGGTGGCGCAACATATTCCCGACGTTACCTACCGCAAAAAGGATGTAATTCATGCCAATTACATAACCGAGTTACATACGCTGCATGTAGGTGGTGTTTGTATCCTCCAGCACACTAACCGTGTCACCGCCGACTTTACACCTGGTTGGCGGTTGGTTGGCTGGTTGGGAGTTACATCTTGTTATTTTATTTTTTTTTGTTTTTGTTCGTGCCCAGCGAAGGCGGAAGTTTTGCAGGCTTGTGCAGTATGCTTCAAGGATAACACAGCAGCAGCAGCAATCCCACTCGAAGTTTCTCCTTGCTTCAACGTGTCACCCACTTTCGTGCTATCAATTACACACAACACCGAGAGGGGGTGAGACAGCGGAAAAGGAACAAGGAATAAGGAACAACAGAATGGGGCGAAGTCCTTTGAGACTGAAGGATGAGTAACGTGTACATACTCATGCACACAAATGCACGTACAAAAGCATGATAAGCTTTCAGTCAGTACTTTCAAGAGAGGAGGTCAGGCATTTCCAACGAAAATCTCGGGCAAAGTTGAATGGAGTGGTTCAGAGCAGTGTAGTCTCTGACTGATGATGGTACCATGGCTGTAAGGTGGTGTCTCTGATTTATCCTCGTGAATGGGATACAGCAGTGAATCGTGTCATTCGTTGAATTTAAAGCTTGTTCACGAGTTAGCCGGCGTTGTTCCTAAGCCAACCCCCCCCGTTCATCCAACTCTCGGTTTTCCTTCAAGCGATGACTCTTCAGTTCAATCTCCACTCCTGCGTCCGTAGTTCTTTGTTCAAGGACCGTGGAAGAATAAGAAGTGGAATTTCTGTGCATAGAGCCATTGTACCGAAGCAATACTGCGAAAATGGGTGTGAAATTAAAATGCACCAAAGCATGAACGTTACAATTCCTTGGGAGGAATCCGAGTACCTGTGAATTGATTACATCATGCTGCATACCGTCCGCGGGAGTGGGTGCGAAGGCGACACAACCCACGGGGTTCACGTGAAATAAGATGAGTTGCACGACTGCGTTTATATGCAGGAATGTGTTTTCCTGGTACAGGTTTGTGAATAGACGGGGTATCTGTGCCTTAAGGCGCTTGGAATGCAATGCGGATGCAAACAGGGAGAACTGAAAGAAAATGCTTTCTATTAATGACGTAACAAATACGAATCAGAGGAATGGCAATGCGCATCCTGAAAGGTATCTGTGATAATTTTATCTCACTTACGAATTTATTCGAATTTCGCATCATTAGGCAGGAACGTGAATAGCTAGTCTGACAAAATCAAATTTAAATCAAAAACTTTGGAAATCAATGAGAAGATAAACATACAATGCGGGCTAAAATAGCTACTGGCTGAAGTTTCGTTTCACTCTTAGAAATAATTGCACAGAATAAAATATCTACCATCTCTGATGTTTTTTGTAGTTACTATAAATATCACCTTTCTTGTTGCTGCTTCCAGTGGCGATTTTGAGAAAAAAAAAAGTCCTTCGCTTCCTCTTTAAAACGGTTTGGAATGAAGTCATTAAGTTGTTTTTCAATAGAAATCTGAGTCCAAATGGCCATGGCTTCGAATATAGAGATTGCCATGTTCAAACATTTTCGATCACATATAAGTCCGGTGAATAGGGCGGTTATGGTAAAAGTATGTGGACACCGTGGCATTGTGGGTAAGTGCGTCGATCCACACGCAGAAGGTCTAGGTTCGATTCGCGGACGGGTCTCCTCGCATTTTTCACGGCACCACTCCTTTCGAGTTGCTGACAACACTCAAAGACTATCAATTGTCTATGAAAAGCTTTTCAAATCTGGCCGTTCGGAGTCGGAAAAAAACTGTAGGTCCCTTTTACTCGTGAGAGAACAGTAGCACGCACAACACAAGTAGTTGTTGTAGAAGGTAGGCCCGTTTCCTTGTGGGTTGTAGTGCCATTCAATATTATTATTATTATTATGGTAAAAGTTCCACATATTCTCTCATTGAATCGTGGAATACTTCGTAACAAACCCTGTATGGCTTATTGTGTACTTGCTATCTTTTTTCGGATTATTCATAGGGCCGTTGCTATGCTGACTAATACTCCTCTTTCAGACCTTATTTGGGTTGTTGCTAAAGTGAATATAAAGCCGTTCTCAAAATTAAGCAGTTTTTTTGCAACGTTTTTTTTTTTCTTGCAACGTTGTTCTTTCTGCCGTGTGTCCTTTTCTATTTTTCCCATAGTGCCGTGCCATAGTGCCGAACACACATTCTTCTAATCAGCCTCCTTTCAATTTCTTACCTCAAAAGTCGTAACTCCTTGAAAGCATTTACTTTTTCTGTTACTGTCAAAGTCTTTGCGAAACTTATTAGAACAGGTCTTTTGAATGCTATTTTAAATATTGTTAACAAAATCTTGAAAGAAATTGCTGATTTAAACTCCTGCAACAAAATATTT
>OX122884.1:18725831-18741195 GCA_944738645.1 Eristalinus sepulchralis
ACCTAAAGTCTTATTGCGATCGCAAGCAGGAGTTTGGTGTGAGACAGCGAACCGTTCTCCAAACCACCTCCTCTTATACATTTCTTTTGGGATTTCCTTTTTGAGATTGTGTTTTTCGCGATTCGCTTCCTTGGATTTTAGCATATCTAATCCGTTTTTCATTGCCCCTAATGAATCCCTTCAAAAATGGTTTATTTGCGTTACGTTTCAGCAGCGCTTCCATGATGGTAATTAAATTAAATTCTTTACTTCATTTATGTGGCAATCAAACATCGAGCTCCTTTAAGTGGCGTGCTCATTATTATCAGATGTCAGACGACTGCGTTTGACCAGACGGTTACGCTCGCTGGATCTTTTAAATCGTTGTCTAAGCAGATATCTTTGGCAAGTTGTCATATAAGGACTTACACCACAATAGCGTTTGTTCAGCTAGATTGAGCAAATCAATGAGATAAATGTTTTTTATGCCATTCTAAGGACTTACGGTTCGAAAAATCGACCTACTGAAACCACTATTGCTCAAATTTACTTCTCAAATCTGAATCTCAATTGACATAAGCGGATGATATTCTTTCGAATAGTCCACATCCAGCACGTAGTTGAGAGACTATAGCAGTTGCAGCCAAAGGCAGTAGCTCAGATCTTTACACTATTTTCTGTGGAGATATGAAAAATCTCGGATCGTTAGGAACAAGCTACAAGTGACGCCTTGAAAGACAACATAACTCGCATCTGGAATCGCTGTGCTCGAAAAAGGCGCCCAAAATTGAACATTTTTAAGAAGTAAATGAAATTAATTCTTCTTTTAACCTTTATTATATAATTGGAGTTCACTACAAGATGTATGTGTTCAATATTAAATTACAAACCTCGCCATGAATCACTCTGGTGTTCTTAGCTTTGCACAAACATCAATATTCTTGGCCGTCACATTTGCTTTTTCTTCTTGTGCTGCGACAGTCCGGGGTGGACTTGGGCCTGACCCAACATACCTCTTCAGTCAGTAAGATCTTTCGCTAGCTGCTTCTAGTTGCGCACTCCAACTTGATTGAGGTCCTACAATTGTGCGCCACCATAGCCTACGCCGTGCTCCGTTGCGTTATCCCATTGGCTGAGATTCGAAGACTTTTCGGGCCGGAGCAAAGGTATTCAAATGTTCTACATACCCTACCCATCTTAGCCATTGTTTCCGGAGACGCTTGACTAAGCGCATGTCGCTCTACAGCCCATAGATTTCGTCGTTAAATCTTCTTCTTCAGATGCCATATCTCCGGAAAAGATTAAAGGCTTCCCCATCTGCTTTTAGTAGTGTTCAGGTTTCTGCGCTATAGAGTAGGACTGGGATGATCAAAGTCTTATATAAAACAAGCTTAGTCGGGCCCAAAGAAGCAGCGATTCACATTGGAGTGATCCTGCGTATTTTTGTACTGATGTTTTTGTCTCTATTTACCGCGAAGGCGGGTAGACGAAGTTCTTGACTACCTCGAAGTTTCTGCTGGCTAGTCGTACACTCTGTCCGAGATGTCGATGTTGTGCGTCCTTCTTTGATGACAGCATGTACTTCGTTTCGCCCTCAATTACCACCAGACCTATTTTAACCGCTTCTGCTTCAATGCCAGCAAACGCCTCATTGACGGTTCGTTGTCCAATCACGTCAAGCTCATCGGCGTAGGCTAGCAGTTGATCTGACTTTTGGCCTCTGACCCTTTTTTAAAATATAATTATATTTAATCTATTATAGGAGTCAACTTTTTTTTCTAATTCCGAACAAAACGGCCGTTGTCTTTAGCAGGGCTGCACCGTGGTATTCGGTTCCGAGTTATTCTTATAACTAACTTACAAAAACCTATGAATGTCAGAAGAAGGTAAAACCAAACAAAACAATTACCTCACCTACTTCCGCAATTTCCTGGAGTCGGCAATTCACTTGCTTGTGTTCCCATTTCCCAATTTGTCACCCAATACATTCTTGTTTTCCAATAGGTTAACTGAATGCATTGGTTTAATTCTTCATTCCCGGGCAATGTCATTTTTATGGGTCAACATATAATTGATGATGTAAACTTTTATTCTGACTAGGTGTATTGGCCACCGTAATAGGTCAATGACGAAATATGTGAACACAAGCAATATTGAATTGCATTATGGTATTAAGACCAATACTTTACTCGCACGATCTTCTCGAGGATGATCTTAAAGAAGTCACATGACAGCGCGTCGCCTTGTCCAAAAACTTTTTTGACATTGAAGGTCTCGGTGAGTTCGTTCCCAACCTTGACGGAGCAGCGAGAGTTCTCCATCTTCATCGTACATAATCTGACGAGTTTGGTAGGAATGCCAAAACTAGACATGGCACTGTTTACCTCATCCCTATGCGCACTGTCATATGCGGCCTGATTGATGAGGTGCGTGTCGATTTGCACTTCTTGGGTCCTTTCCGGGATCTAGTTTCCTTCCTTGGTCGTCAAATCATACTTACGAACTTTGTTACGGAGTTTAAAATGAAATGAATGTACATAAGCGGAAGACATAATCAACAGGCCTATCCCTTTGACCCGGTCTTCTATTAGTTGCTTTCCGCCGCCTACGGTTCCATTCTAACATGCTTTCCTCTCTAAGCTATCAAGAATCCCCTTTTCCACTTTAGTAAGTGCATTCTTCCGATTCATACAGTAGGACTGAGGCCATCACGGTCTTATATTATATACATATGCAGGAAGCTCAAGAACTTCCTATAGAGACGTTATCTTCTTCTCGCTGCGCATAGGCGCACCAGTGAAAACCCTCGTCAATGTCCTCGACGTATGCTAGCAGTTGCAAAGATTTGTGGAAGATCGTGTCTTTTGTGTTGACTTTAGAGCCCCGCACGGTCTTCTTGATATTAAAAAAATTACATAACAGTAGGCCGTCTTAACTTAATCCTCTTTTGACATCAAAGATTTCAGTAAAATTTTTGCTGACCTTAACGGAGCAACAAGCGTTCTCTATCGTCATTCTGCAAAGACGAACGAGTTTTGCAGGGATGCCATTAGTTTTTTAGTTTAGTTTAAAAGGCATTTTTTATTATTTATCTAATGGTATTTTAAAACTAGGTATAAAACGCTTAACCTAGGTACGACAGAAATTAAATCTTATAACTACTTACTGGCTCTATGCGGGCGCTCTAAGCTAAACTATTGATATATTTGTTTTGTTTTTGCCTTTCGGCGTCATTGCTAGTTATTTTTTTTATAAAAACTATTATTTATTTTGTAAAACTAACAAAACGTGTTTTAAAAAACTTAGCTATCTATGAAATTTTCTACAAAAATATTTTAATCTATCTTAATATATCCTATTCTAACTTAAAAATACTTACGACAAACTTTTTTTTTTTTTTTTCTTTTTTTTCTGTTTTTTTTTTTTTTTTTTTTTTAATTTTGTGCAGTTTTTATATCTTAATTACTAACTTAACCTAACTTAACTTAAACTAAATGTGAGTTGGCCATGGGGGACCAACCCTAACCTACCAGGCTGACGACAGCTGGGGTTCCTGGTGTGGCTCTAACCACCAGTAGAACCCCCGGTCCTTATCCGTGTCCATCCTATCACGGATGGAGATGGATGTGCTGAACCGGAGATCATCCCGACTAACGACGTTGGCGTCGTACAACAGTCGCCTGTCCACTGTCCTTCTCACCACGTGGTAGATAAGTGGACATGCCTCCGCATCCTGGATCAGTCCAATGCGGTCAAGATACAAGAACGCTTCCGGTGGAATAAAACCCTTTCGGCGAGCGTTCTCGTGGTACTCGTCATTTGGGTAGTAGGCCCCAAATATGAGATCATTCTCAGAAGTCATGGCTCGTACAACATGCCTCCGAATCAGCTTAATGATACAATTATCAACCCTGTTCACGTTTGCTTCGTTATACAAGACTTCATTAGGATAGAACTTCTTGTAGTCAGATTCCGGGGTTCTGTACTTCTTGAGACATGCGCGAAGACATTGTCTCTCGAAGACCCTCATCTTTTCCATTTGGGAAGGACTCACATTGGACCACACTGGGCAGCCATACACCATGATTGCCCGGATGAGGGCCGTGTAGCAGATTCGCTTCACTTTGGCGTTAAGTTGGCTGCTGTAAAACAACCCCCTTGCCATAGCGAAGCCTTTCTTAGCTTTCGTCAGAGCTGTATCTATATGGATACCTCCATACAGATACTGATCCAACATAATGCCAAGATATCGCACTACACTCTTCAGGGCTAGAGGCTGACCCCGTGGGTCCAATATGCCGAACTTGCGCCAATTCTTTTTCGTATATGAAAATAGTGAAGAGGATTGGTGAGTTCACTGCACCCTGTTGGAGCCCATTTTTTATTTGGAAAACGTTGGTGGAAACTTTGTTGCCACTTTTGACAACAAAACTCCTACCCGTTACCATGTTATAGATCGTGTAAAGCAGCGGTTTGCTTATACCCATCCTCGTCAACTTAAGGAAGAGGCCTTCCAACCATACGGTGTCGAATGCCTTTTCCAAGTCAACGAGACAGGCCCCGGTGCACTGTGTTTTGTGGTTGTTCCACTGAATGTCCGAAACCAGTTTTGACGCGGCATGTACAGTATCATGCCTCGCCCTAAATCCAAACTGGTTGTTCGGTATAATTTTGTTGTCCTCAGTCCACTGGATAAGGACCCTGTTGACAATCTTTTCGAAAACCTTGCTTATGCAGGGGAGGAGGCTTATCGACCGAAGATTTTTCGGAAGCGAGGAATCTTTGTCCTTTTTGGGGAGAGGTTGCACTACCGCCGTCTTCCAATGCGCTGGGTAATGTGTATTACTCAGTGCATTGTTAAACAGGATTGTGTATATCTCTACCGCCTCGTCAGGGAGATGACGTAACACTATATTTGGTATCCCGTCGATGCCAGTCGACTTTTTGTTCTTCAAACCGTTGAAGATGTCTTTGAGTTCCTCCTTCGAAATGAGGATGGCATTGGAGCCATCTTGGGCGACAGCATTGGTTGCTTGATTTTCGTCATTGAAACTGGTAAAACCAGGATTCTCAGAACGCCACTGTTGTATTTCATTTCTAAGGTGGAAGTGGTTCAGCATGGCTCTGTTCTCCAGGTCGTGGTTCGGCCGACGAGAGTCGTTGACCGTGTACACTTTCTGAAAAACAGCTCCTATTGCCTCTACCTTCTCTTGGGCATCCTCAACAATGAAGAACTCATTGTCAAGCACAGCCTCATCCGGATCTATGCCAACCGAAGTTAGTAGGTTTTCATTGTCGGTTGTCCTGTCAAGTCGAACAGCCTCTAAGTCGTTATGACCCCTCCTTCGGAAGATTCGGTTGATTTGGGGAAACATACCCGGACCGTTAGAATGTACGGCCCGAATCCTATCTCCCCAATACGAATTGACAGCAATTCTATAGTTCATCCGAATCAACTTCTGGATGTTCTTCAACTGCGACTTGAGCAATCGTATTTCCGGGTCGTCTGGGTCTGTAAAGCGTCTGTATAGAGTCTTCAGTCTCGACAGCAGTCTGCTTTTTTGCACGTGCAGTGCGTCGATGGTATCATTACGATAAATGTCGCCATCTGTCGTAGGTGATACCTTAGGAAGCGTCCTGTCCATGGTTCGTTGAATTGTGTTGTCGACTTGTATGAGGTACCTGTCAACCTCTTCGTTCGTCAGGTTTATGTCCGAAGGTGGTGTTATCTCGCTCGAACGTAGTTCCCTGGATAGAACCCTAGAGAAATGCGGCCAACGAGCCCTTCTATAATCGAAAGGGTGCGTCTCGGCGAATTCTTCAAGCTCCACCAGCTCGTTCGGGAATTGAATAACCGCGGCAAGACCACAGTGGTCACTGTCGTACTCCACCGTTGTCATACAATTCCTAGTGCGAGAGTCTACGTCTCGTAACGTCAGTCGTCTATCTATTAGCAGGAGATCCAAATAAGACCCGCTTCTGGGAAACGACGGTCTATCGGTTGCAAGCAAATTCAGCTTGAACTCAATAGAGTGCCGCGTCATCCACTCAAAGAGTGAATTTCCCCTCGGATTTGGAACAGAATTGCCCCATTCCATGTGCCTGGCGTTCAAATCTCCGGCGATGACAAAATAATTCTCCTCCGAGCAAAGCCGAAGCTTTCGGAAGAGAGTCTCGAGCTCTGAGATGAAATTTGCAGACTGAGGTGCATCTGATGCATAGACCGCAACTACGTACAGTTTCCTTCCACCTTAGAGAGAAATGCACGCAATCGAAGCCTCCAGTACACCGAAGGTTCGCACCTCACCGCAATACACGACTTTATGGCGTAAGCCTTTTTTAATGAAGAGAGCGACCCCGCCCGCTTGTGTGGAACGGGGGCGGTCTCTTCTAATGACTGTGTAGTCTTTGTACCTGAGTACGTGCTTCCGGTTTAGCTTGGTTTCGCTAACCATCAACACATCAGGCTTATGGGACTCCAAAAGGTGAAGCAAAGTCAATCTTCTCTCGATCCTGACGAGTGAATTTACATTCACCGCCAGGATCGAGAGGTCTCCAGCAGCTGGCGTATCCATTTTTATGGATACGTTCTCGACCCACCGGGTCTTGACGAAAGGACTCGCTCCATTCGCACCAAACGATCTTCAAATCGCTCAATCTTGGCCATCATTGTCGACACAAGATTGAACAATTCGGGAATTCCCATATTTGGGGCCCCTACTGGTGCCGACGTTACTGCCGGCAATGTCTGTTGTGCCGATCGCCTACCTGACACCATATTGGCGTAGGAAACCACCGGCGTAACAGTTGTGGCTGGAATTCTCGGCACTGGCCTTGAATCCGCCACTTTTGTTGTTTTTTTTATGTCTTTCTTAAGCAACTCTCTATGGAGTTGCTTGACCTTTGGACAGCCCCTGTAGCTTGAGGGATGTCCACCTGCACCACAGTGCACGCACTTTAAGCGCGCCCTGTCCTCAACTCTCCCCTCTCCAAGGGGACACTGCGCAGACAGATGCCTCTCTGCGCATTTGCCGCAACGAGGCTGCTTGTTGCAGTATGCCGCGGCGTGGCCAAGGGTCTGGCATCTTGCGCAGAGAAGCATCTGTTTCGTCCTCCTGAGCCTCTCCCAGGAGACCTCCTGTTTGTTGAGGAACTTAATGCTCCTCAGACATTCAATTTTGCTCCCCGGAGAGACCTGGACCAGGAAGAGGGGAAGCATGCGTACAGGCGGCGTTCTGGATCGGACAGTGGAGAAGCGACGAACCGCCACAAACTCCACGCCCTCTACCTTCAATTTTTGAAGAGCCTTCAAGATACTCTCCGGCTCAGTTGCAGCAGCTAAGCCCTTGAGAAGGACCGTATGGATCTTCTCGCTTTTAAGGGTGAAAGTGGTAAACTCCACCCCAGCTGTCGTCAACGAAGTTTTAACTTTTTTAAAGCTGTCCTCTGTTAAGCAGTGGACAGCTTGCTTCTCACTTCCTTTGTTTTTAATAAAAAAATTATCCCCCACAGACAACTCACATACCTGAATGGTGTCTGCGGTTTCCATGCCGCTGATGTTTATCGGCTTCGCTGATTTAACGGCTTCTCCTCCAGTTCTTTTTCAGCTGCATCAATTTCATTTGACGAAGCGAGTTTTACAAAAGTATTCCCACTTCCGCTGTACGTCACAACGTCGTTGTTCTCCGTTTTTTTAAGAGACTCCATATTACGCAGCCGTCTCTTAAAGTGCGCCTGCGGCTTCATTTTCTTTCTTCTCTTCTTGCTTACGTCTTTGCTGCTTTCCGAGTTGTCACTCGAAAGCAGCTCTTCATCCATTTCAAAATGGTTTTTTTTATTTAAACTGATTGTTTTTTTTTTTTTCAATTTGCTTGAATTTTGATTATTTTGATTTGTTTTCCAAATATTTTTTTGTTTGTTTGTTTGGTTGTCTAGGCAACCACGCACTTAAGTCGATGTACGTCTTTCCTGTACGGATTATTGTGTAGGGATGCCATAACAAGATCAAAATGATACATAAAACTTAGTGGCGATTGGCGGGCACCTAAGCTAAATCTGAACTTATACTTTGTTTTTCGACGAATGTAAAGTAAAAACTATTTGCACTAAACATGAATATTAAATTTAATGAAATTAAGAAAAACTAAATTGAGAAAAACTTGATGACTGAACATAACATGATTCATGATATAAATACTGTCATACGCGGTCTTAAATGAATAAAGAGATGGTGGAAATGAATTTAAAATTAAAGGTTTTTTCCAAAATTTGCTTTAATGTGAACATTTGGTCAATAGTGGATTTCGCTGGCCTGAACCATCGCTGATATTGAGCAATCAGGCTGTCGACGTACGGTTTTAATCATTTTCATAGAACTTAAACTTGTACAGTATTATCAGGAGACTTATACTTCTGTAATTGGGACAGATTAGAGGGTTTTCTTTCAAATGATGCTGAGATCCGTTTCGTTGGGCATACTTTCGCCCGAACAAATTGAGTTATTGTGTATACTTTATAATATTATGAACAGCTGCTTGGAAAAGCTCGGCAAGCAGTTCATCGGCACAAGAAACCTAAGTAGAGAATCGCTGAATTTTTCACAATCATTATATACATTGGATGGGTTATTCAGCTTGACAGCGGTAGTTTGGTCGTCATCGCTGTTATATAGTCAGCAGAAGTTGTCTTTATATTTTCTCAGCGCCGACTTTAATTCCACTATAAAGTTTGAATCCTTGTCCTTGCCAGCTTCCGTATGGTGTTTTTGAAACTTGCATGTTCTTGATGCGTAACCGGTGTCCTTCCCTCATTTTCCAGCTTACGAGCTGTTCTCTTCCTTCTTCGCTTCATCCTTTTGTATGTTTCCTGTTAGGTTGCATGCTTGCTGCTCGAAATTTTGTTGGTGGCAAAATTAAATCAAGCTCATCAGTTGCGGATTTTATTGTGGCTTCTTGGTACCATTGCCCCTGGTTTTCAGCGGTATGTCGACCCGAGCGGAAAATTCTCTATCGAGCTCCTGTGTGATTTTGAAATGCTTCGCAGTATTTTGATAATTTTTTCAGTTCCGAAAATCCACATTCGGTGTTTGACTATTCATAGGTATGGATCCGAATAAAGGTTGGCGTCTGAAAATGGTCAGATCCTTCCTTAGTGCCTTGCATTCGTTGCAAAATTAACCTATTTGGTTGACAGTGAATTGATGTAGACTGTTTGTGGTGGGATTGTGAACGGTATGTTTTCCGACTTCGCCACGGAAGATACCCTTCTTGCCCAGCTTTTCTTCAAAGTCACCTAGGACTGTCTTGACATTGAAGCTAGGACATTGCTTGTAGTTCTTTTGGGTTATCTTCATAATCTGTGAGGGCTTACGTATATATGGGGCTTATGTCGACAAATTTAGCCTTTGTTCGAATCATAATAATACACATTCCCCTTTCAGGTTCGAAGGCCGTTCCTCGTATTTCGTCAGTAGTAAAATCATCCATATCCAAGGCTCATTGCAGCTTCGTAGTTGCATGACGGAGAAGTTAACCTGCCTTATCGAGACCTAGATTAAGATTTTGTGGATCACCTCGATAGCCTTTTATCACTCGCTTTTGAATTCTATCTAATAGGTGCAGGGTGGTCTTAGAAGCACCAGACCAGATAGGGGCGTAATACTCAAGTTTTGGGCAGATGTAGCCTTATATTTTGTTGCCAGATCAAAAGTGGTGAAATATTTCTCGCATCGTTTTAAGAAACCGGGACTTATTAAGTGTTGATTTGATACACACACCAAGGATGGAAAGTCGTACGGTTTCAGGAACGCTAGAGCCAATCTAAGATAAGGCTGATTATTTTAGAAACGCTTGGGTGGCAATATGCAGCATTGGGTCTTGGAAGCATTAAATTGTACTTTCTTATTCTTACCCCTATCAATTATGCCGTCAAGATTGAAATTGAATAAGCTTAACATACGCTGCTGTTCCAAGTCTATCGCCGAAGAGGAGGGTCGAGAGCAAAGGAAGTAAAATATGAAAAGCTGGGAGTAGTGTCATCACCGAAGGAGTAGATTGAATTAGAAGTGACGGACAGGAGATCATTTATAAAAATGAGGAAGAGTGTAGGGGAAAAAACGGAGCCCTAGGGAACACCAGTATTAATATGGTGAACCCATCCAATACGACGGTTCGAATGGTAATTTCTAATCCATTAAAGAAGAGATGCAGCGACACCATAAGCATCCATTTTCGACAAGAGAGCCTGATGCAAGACTCTGTCAGATGCCTTTAAAATATCAAGCGCAATAATCTTGCTTTGGCCTAAATTGTGCAAAGATTTGTTCCATTTTTCGGTGCCATCAAATCACTAGTGGATTTGTTGCTGCGGAAACCGTTCTGCCGGTCATTAAGAAGCTTCCGGGTTTCAAGGTATTTCTTAAGCTGACCTTAGACCTTAGAAAGTAGGGACGTAAGCGCTATAGGTCGGTAGGAGGTGGGCCTTTTAGGAACGGGCTGGACAAATGTTGTTTTCCACTTATTTGGGAAGAGTCCTAAAGAATAGGATAGATGGAAAGCTTAGGCAGTAGTTTTGCCAGCGTAGAAGAACACCGCTTCAGAAGAACAGGGGTTATACCATCCGGGCCAGCGGATTTGTGCATGGGTAGATCTTTAAGTACTCTTGCAACTGTACGAGTGCTAAAATGAATCTGTCACATGGAGAAATTTATGCTCTCATGCACAGGTAGAGACAGAGCACAACCTGGTAGCGTTAAGGTGGCTGCAAAAGCGATTGCTGTAGAGATTATTCAGACGGCGCCACGTCGATTGGAGCCTATAAGTCAACTTGATCTGTGCATATATGGGGATCACTGCTGGCGTCTTGTCAAGTTGGTCGCCATCTTTCCCTGTATGCACACGTCCATGCCCTGTGGGCACCTATTGTATATCCGGAATTTACAAAAATTGCTTTATAAGGTCAGTAGATATAAAGAGTGTGACAGACATGTTGTTGAAACAATTCTACTCATTTTACTGCAATCCAATTGGCATTTATTTCTTCAAATCTGCTCAGATTTATTCATTTCAATATGTCGGTCTTTGGCTTAATTGGCAATTCCCCAAATGGTAATAATTAATTTTCTCCGACCATTGCTTCGAGATCTGCATTAATGTCGGCGGTTTTTTTTACATCCTCTTTTTCGCCAAGGGCGTTGAGGTTCCTGCATATTGTTTCCGCCAGAAACAATAACGTCTAACTAAATTGCCGTCAAATAAAGTTTGATCAAGCGTGGCTCATTACAAAATCATTTTTAAATTAAATTCAATGTGTCGCTTTAAGCATTTTCACTTTCTACCACACTTACGCCGGGACACATCCTTTTTCGGCTTTAAACATCTACGAGTATATCTTAATTACGCGTAGGGATCATGTCGACAAAGATAAAAATTAATGAAACATTTTATGCTCCTTTCGAACATAACCGTTCTCGGGGGGGCAACGCCACCGCGCGCCACCACCATCGCAGGCTTCAAACGTGTCCGCTTACGTTTGTTCGAAGAGCTCCGTGTGAATAGGACGAGTTGAGAGTGTCAGTCAAGTGCAAAATCGAAGACACTTACAACATTTACAATTGTTGGTGGTGGCGACAGGAGCCCGAGCAGCATATTCTGCACGAGGCTTACGCCCGTCACATAGGTTGTCGTGCTTGTTCAACGTCGCTGCCGTCCTCGTCATCGTCGACGTAGTCTGTCGCCCGTAAAGGTATCGCATAAAAATATCATTTTATTGCCTGGAAATTGATTATGTGGAAGGAAACTCCCTCGGGAGCTTGAGGTAATGTCAGAGCGGTGGCGGTAGTAGGTGGCTGTGTCCTCACTTTGATATCGCTCCAAAGCTGATGATGTGTTTCGCAATTTTGTTTGGATTTCTTCCTTTTGTGTTTTTGTGGGTGGCAGTTGTTGCTATTCTTACAGCTTAGCTCTTGTTTTGATATTTGTTTTATCGTCCCTTGGTCTCTTTGTTTCGACTGCCTTGATGCGAGTGAAATTGAGGGCGAAATAGCAATAACGATGCCAGGAAGATATCATTCCGGAGCTGTGCTTGCCCGGCCAAATGGACCATGAAGGTGAAAATCTAAATTGCACTTAGAACTATCTACGAGAAGTTGGTCTTACGTCGGATTACAGACTCCTGTAGATCCGTTGGGGAGTGATTTGGTCATGATTGCCAAATAAGTCACGCAGCAATTGTGTTACGCTTTGCGTTTTAAATTAATTTGAAGTATGTACAGCAACTAGAAATGATTTCTTTATGGGAGGTTAAATTATTGTAATGCTTAGGGAAAAGTTACATGTCTGAAATATTGGAAAATTAATATTGTTCTTAAGTAAAGTTAAATGTGCGAATTTTTTAAACTGAAATCAGCAAAGGCGGCCGGTAACGAAGCCTGATTTGGAAGCATGTTAAATAAAACTAAGTTGGCGGGTGGAAACTATTCCAAGAAATCAGACTCTAGTTTCAGTAACAGTTATCTACTTTTATTTCAAGTAGAAAGGACTTACTATCTGTTGACGTCTCCTAGATTTTTGCCAGCAATTCGAAAGGTTTGGTGTCGTAAAAAATACGGGTTAAATTTAAACCTCCCTTTTTGAGGTCGGGAAACACTACACTGGAGCACTCAGACTCTAAAACTGGTCCATTGTACCACCGGCAGTTTCCTTCATTTAATATAGAGAAAGTGAAGTGTCTTCACTTTCTCTACATGGGTTGCCACTAAGCTCAAGCACACTTAAGTGTTTGCGAATTCGAAGTACTTGTACGCCAACAAGTCGTCAGCTGCCTGCCAAAAAGGCAGCGAATTTCTTGCTGACGTTTGGGAGAAGGCACTTGGTCAGCCTACATCCTGGACAGTCATGCCATATCTGGTTGTGGTGTCGGGAGATTCAAGCGTCAAAGAAGCCCTACCCAAGGACGCGGGTTATATTAAAGACACCCAGCATTAAATATTTATATATCTACTATTACTATCACAGACTATTTGAAACAAAACTATTTAATAGAATGCAGCATGAAGGCCATAGCTTCAACTTTTCTTAAAAGCGTATCAGTGAAGATTAAGCTTACTTAAGTTGACACTGTGGTCACCGTGGCGTTGTGGTAAGTGCGTCGACCGCCACGAAGAAAGTCTAGGTTCTATTCCCGGACTAGACACCTTTTTTTCACGGCACCACCTCTTTCAAGCTGCTGAAAACACTCAAAGTTTACTAATTGTCTAGAAAAGCTTCTCAAATCCCGCCGTTCGGAGCAGGCAAAAATTTTAGGTCCCTTCTACTTGCGAGAAAACAGTAGTACGCACAACATGAGTAGTTGTTGTAGAAGCTAGACACTGGTCCCTTGAGGGCTGTAGTGCACCCCATTATTAGTATTATTTTTATTATTATTATAAAGTTGGCCCTACAGTCCAGTGTGTACATGGACCTCAACCAATAAGTGTTTCCAGCTAGAACGCATTGTTGACTAAGATCACTTTCCAGTTGCCTGTGCCACCTGAGTGACAGTCTTCCCCTAATGTGTCGGCCTCGGTGGTTGATTTCAGGATCATTCAGGCCAAGAATTTGGTGTTCCGCGTGATCCAAATGGAACTTCATGCTACTGTCTATGCAAATATCGCTAAACAGCAGTGTGCATTGTTAAATCTTCTCCTTCAATTACCATCTATGTAGAGCGAACCAAAGTTCATCCAAAGGACTAGAATGATTAAGGCCTTATAAAGAGTTAGTTTGGTTTTTGAAAGAGGACTTTGTATGTCAATTGCTTAGCACATTTTTTAAGTCTAAAGCAATCATTTAGTGCCATCACGCTGTGTTCTTCAGATTATACTCGGTCGCCATTGGCGAGTAGTTGTAGAGACTCCTGAAAAGTTGTTTATTTCTCTACCGCTGTGGGTGTACAGGATTTCAACAATTGAGATGATGATGCACAAAATATGTGAAACACTTGCGGATATTCATACTAACCATATGCCAAGCATATTCTGACGAGCGTGTACTTTGAACTTAAGAAATTTACCGGAGTACGTGTTTGCGTCATTGCGAATTGAGTATCATTTTAAAGAATTTGGCAAAGAGAATATTGACCTTGATGAAGCAGCGTGCAATGCTTGCAACGCTAAAGATGGCTAGGCCATGGCTAGGCAGTGGTGTCCGAGCGCATGGACACCACTGCTCCGGCCCGAAAGGTCTTCGCATCTCAGCTATTGGGACAACGCAACAGAGGACGGCCCAGGCTAAGGTGGCGCACACAAGTGAAAAAGGGCTTCAACCAACTTGGAGTGCGCAACTGGCGGCAACTGGCTAAAGATCGTGCTGGCGGGAGACGCATGTTGGTTAAGGCCCCGGACTGTAGCGCCACAAGAAGAAGAAGAAGTGGACGAGTTTGGTAGCATGCAAAAACTGGGCATTTCTCTATAAAGGGTCTTATCGATACCATATTTACACGATGGATTGCTCTCTGGCCTAGGTAATCTTCGAATCAACCACCGAAGCGGGGGCAGTAGGGGAAGACCGCCACTCAGGTGGCACATGCAAGTGAAAAGTCAAATATAAGGGCTAATCCTTATAAAGTTATAGCCTGCCGCTTTGTAGATCTCGGCCGGTAGTCCATTAGCTCTAACAGCTTTGTTGGACTTCAGTTTGAATATGACTAGGCTTACTTCATCCAAGGCGGGGGGATAGGGTTGCTCTTTCTCATCCTTACAGGAAAGTCTAAGCATCTGACAAACAAGAAAGTGTGGATAAAGGGTAGGATCTAATTTGTAATATGTAAAGCTGAGGGTGAGACTTGAAGGACCATGTCCTTAAATTTCAGAAAACACACAGTCCGTTAACTTTGTCAAGCTGTTGAAAATGACAACGATTCACAATCATCGCCAACACTCTGAGCTACAGCTACCGCTACAGCTTTTTTCTTCGCCACGTGGTGGGTGGGGCCTAACCAATCGAGTATTTCATATATGTATGTAAACTGAGGGTGTGGTCGCCCTGGCGTAGGGGTAAGTGCATCGACTGCGGCGCAGAAAGTCTGAGTTCGATTCCCGGAAGGGACACCTAGCATTTTTTCACGGCACCACCTCTTTCGAGTTGCTGATAACACGCAAAGAGTATTAATTGTCTACGGAAAGCTTCTCAAATCTCGTCGATCGGAGTCGGCAAAAAACTGTAGGTCCCTTCTACTCGTGAAGAACAATAGCATGCACAACACGAGTAGTTGTTGTAGAAGATGGGCCCTGGTCCGCTGTGGGTTCTAGTGGCACTCAATTATTATTATTATGTAAACTGGGAACCTAATTTGTGGCTTGTATTGACAACAGTGGTTACTATGGACTGATAATGTTCTAAATCTTAAA